>CM077154.1:104868972-104918330 GCA_039583875.1 Platanthera guangdongensis | reverse complement strand
CCCACGTCCTTGGCCACGACCTCGACCTCCAAAAATATTGCGCTGGGCTGGGCAGCCGGTGGGTGGTGGGGGTGCCCCCTCATGGGCAGTTCCTCCTGATGTGCCCCACCTGATGGTAATTGAAGCATTCTTGCGGGGGATATGCCATTCCCCGGGTCTTGTCTCTCCATGTCTGAAGAGGGTGGTGGAGCCACCACCACTGGCTCCCTTGTCTCCTGTCTTGCCTCCTGACGAGGCTGGTCCTCGACCCTCCTCCCGTCTGTGATACGAGCTCGTCTCTGATCGTTCCTTGCTCCTTGTCCCTGATCCTCCACTGGTCGTTTCTGGCCCCGAGTAGCCTGCCAATCAGCCTCTATCCTTTTTGTCATCTCTAGTATCCGGGAAATGGGCCTGTCGGATACAAACAGATAGAGTCTCCCTCAGCTCCTCTCGCAGGCCCTTATAGAACCTTTGGTATCCTGCCTCGTCTAACTGAGAAGAGTCCGCAAACTGGCTAGATGGTTGAACTCTTAGTGGTACTCCAGCACCGTCTTGTTCCCTTGCCTCAACTGCAAAAAATCTATCCTCCAGCTCGTCCCTGGTCGACTGTGGAACAAAGTGTTCCAACAGTGCGCCCCTAAAATCCTCCCAAGAAATCTCTGCTACTTCCCTGTCCGCAAATGTCGTGTCCAGCGAGGTCTTCCACCATCGCTTTGCATGTGACTCCAGGCAGGAGATCACCAACGGCACCCTCTCCTCCCAAGGACAACGTATCCCGGTCAGCATATCATACATAATATCCAGCCACTCCTCTGTCCAAACGGCCGACTCAGTCCCCAAGTAGGATGGGGGAGCAAGTCCTCGGAAAATGCTCAGCCAGTTGGCCCTCGGGTTTGGCTGCGGAGCCGGAACCTGTTGAGCCCTAAAAGCTACTAAGATGGCTATCAGAGTCTGTCCCATCTCTGACTGTAGGAATGGAGTGGGGACCAGGGGGTGGTGCAACATCCGGAGTTTGTTGGGCTCCGCCTTGTGGAGTGGGCTGAGCTGGGGGCTGCAAAACAAACTACATTAGTAGGTAATCGACTCAAACCTAACTAAAGTGGAAAATTTACATGTGATCCCTCATATGGGCACACCACTGCTTCGCTGCTTAGTTTGTCCCCAAACTAAACTCGTGCAGGGGTGACCCAGGGGTGTGGACTGTTACTTTTCGATCAAGGTTTGCTCTGATACCACTTGTAAGACCCCCTTTTTTTGAAACACCGGGGTCTTAGGCCCAGAACCGCCGCTTTTGCGGTGACACCTTCATGCCGTGAAGGGTCATCACCGAAAATCTCCGATTTTTGCCGGCCTATTCAATCACAGAAAAACAACAAAAGTAAACGCAAATGAGGTGAAAACTCTAACCAAATGTCCACAATAATATCACATCAGAGTAAATATATCTCCACGAAGGTAGAGTCCACAAAAATATAATGTACTAAAAATAAGGGCTTAAGCCTGCTACATCAAATCCTCACTACATAGTCAATCAAGCAGAAGTAAAAATAAAACACTACTAAGGTTAGGGGCTCACAGTCCCCGTCGTCTGAACTCCGTGCTAGACTGCCCCATCTCCAAGCGTGCCGACATGCGGGCCTGCTCCTCCATACTGGGCTACACGATCCCCTAAATGATATGGTTCGAAAAACGTTAGTCTAAAAGACTAAGTCCTATCATCCCCAACCCCTTCCCCCATGCCCCTAGGCACCGAGCGGAAAGGAAGAAAGGGGAGGACTTGAAGGTGGAGAGTAATCAAGAAACAGATGGCAGCGGACCTATACTAGCAATTTTCATGGTACATGTGGCAGTAAAGTAAAGTATGAAAAGTAACCTTAACTTATACGGAAACATATAAGCAAGGGATCTTTTACAGGGCTCCCATCTTATAAAAAGTCTCATACCAATTTATACGTTGGGGTTTCGGTACTATCAGCAATATATACATAAAGAGTTTTACCCTTAATTTAAACTTGCCCACACAAGCTTATAGACCAAGGGGTCGTTTTGCAGGGCCTATTGTATAAGCGTCCCATACCACTTATACAATAGGTGACAGGGGTTTTATGCTATGACATGCAAGTGGGTTATGATGCGATCATGCAAGTGCAACTCACCCACCCGACTCTGTGCACACAGACCTTTAGTTCTCCTTTTCTGGAGTCAATCTCCCAGGGTACCTCCGTAGTGGCAGATGGAATCGGTGGGTTGGGCCCACCCACCTCTAAACCAGTAAAGCACTACCGGTCAGACCTATCATACGCCTCAACGCTGGTGCACTAAGCGGAGCTCCTGCGTACTCTTGCAGGCTGTCGCACTGGACTTCTGTTGGCGAACTGCTAGCCACACTTGCCGAGTCAAAGTATTGGCGTCGGTGCATCGACACTCCAATACAAAGACCCACCACCTTTAACTTGTATGCACATGCAACCTTATGTATCAGCAATCGTGCCGAAGCTCCCCGACCATCCCGTCCGTCAGAAACATCAACCGAGCCAAAGCTCATCGGGCATCCTGCCCCTCACAAATATCAACCGAGTCAAACCAACTTCCCGAGACACCGAGGTGGTTGAAGGTGAACCCCTAATTATTCTAGTTGTTCTTTAAGATTTATCACTCCTACAGTTTACGTTAGCCGAGGACTGCCCAAGGTATACCCCGCGAAGGGCTCTCGAAGACACTAGGAACTACGATGGGATTACGCCCAAAGCTCCCTTTCGCGAGGCACTTACTATTATTGTTGCTACCCGATTTCCCAACCCTTAATTAATTTTACTGAATCTAGCCCTAGTGCATTAAACACTTCCTCCCTACGGAAGGACGATCTTTTGCCGATCCCGAGCACCACCTAACACTAGTCAACCTCTCACTCTACAAATCCTGTCTTCCAATAATGAACTCCTTTATTTACTCAAACCAGCAACCTACTGAGAATTCAACTCACCAAAATTCACTACCCACTCTAGTTCAGTTTCCGCAGTTACTATATGCAGACCACCCTATACTATATGAGGCGTATAAAGGAGGTACTCCGGATTTCTTCCAAATCTCCTATAAAATTAACCAGAGGTCTATCATAACAAATTTAGTCTAAAATCAGAGATTCATAATTTTTCTAATTAATTTGATATTTATTGAATTTTCCCAAATGTTTGGTCATGGGCAATTTTGAACATGAACTATATGATCTACTCATGTAATGGCCACCCAAAAATTGTGAACACTAAATAACAGAGATATATTGCTAGATACAAATTTCCATAATTTTTCAGAAATTATTTGACCTCTAATTAAATTATCCAAAATAATTTCTTTAATCATATGTAAAGAAGGAAGTACCAAAATTATTCATGAGAAAATTATACAAAAATTACAGAATCTTAATATGGTACAGAAAGGGTCATTGTGCAAAAATCATAATTTTACAGGCTTTCTAGACATCAAAATAAATTTAATTATGTTTCTATTGGAAAACATACTTAATGAAGCAACCCTTAGAAATAATCTTCCAAAAATCCCAACAAACTTTACAGAGCTTAAAAGCATAATAAGAATTCCTCTGCTAAATTTCATTAATTTCCCGTATGTAGTTTCTTCATAATAAATTTCTAAGTAAATAATACAATTTACTAAATTGTTAATGAAGTATCCATAATGATAATCCTAAATTCATAAAAAAATCTCCAGAACATGTTCTAACCTTAAAAACTACTCAACCCAAATCTCATCACTTTTCAAAGAATTTTAGTGACATTTTCCTTCACCACAAGGTTTGTGCCCTAAGCTAGGGTTAGGGTTTTGAGGGGGTTTAAGGCTTCCAAATTCCCTAAAATTTTAACAAGAGGCCCATACTAACCTATGGTCCTCTCCACAAATTTTCAAGTCATTCTGAGGTCATTTGACCCCATGACCTTCAAATCCTAAAAATTCCCATTAAGGGACCTACCCTAGGGCTCTAGGGCTACCCTATTGTTAACCACTCCAAATTCTTGTGGAGGGTGAGACATACTATAGAGAGTCAGTGACCAAAATATCAACCTCTGTTGAGGTGATTTGAGCACTCAAAACCCAAAGGGGGTGCTTGACCTAGTTAACCCTAAAAGCGGTCAACCTAGGGTTGGATCAATACCTAACCAAAACATCTCCAAATGAGATGAAACTTTTCCTAGAGCCCTAACATGCCCTCTAAGACCTCTCACCCAAATTTGGGGGATTTTGAGGTGTTTAGGACACCTAATTAATTTATTCATGGATTATTAAAGTTTCCTAAAAACTATAAAAAACTTTTCTTCAAAAATTCTGAATTTTGGACAGGACCTAGGTATAGCTACGGTAGACTCACTGCCCAAATCGCAAATCATTTGGACAAGGGATGAATGGTGGGCATCCATTTGATCCTCAGGATAGACCTAGGTATAGGTTCCACCAAAATGGGTGTTGTGGTCTAACCAGGACTTCAAACTGACTGAAATCAATTTTAACTTGAACTAAACATCAAGGGATACATTTTCTATGTTGACCACTTTTTCTGTTCTAGCATCTAAGTACTTTTTAAAAATTAAAACCATTTAATACAAAATCTGTGATAGAAATGAAATATCATAAAACTATATCCTATAGTTTTGATTTTGATGAAGCACAAATCTTGGCGCGCCTTGGACGGCATTCCGTCATCGTCAACCTTGATCCGATGGCCAGAATTCATTTTTCCTGGGCCAACTTCAAGCGTCCGCCGCCGGCCATCTAGCCGCTGCCCCGACTGGCCACCGCCACCATCACCTCCGTTGAGGTGGTGGCTGTCATCAGGCGGAGGTACAGCCGCCGGAGAGGCATATTCTGGCGGTTCTACCAAGTTATTTCTTGGCCCAAAACCATGGAAATACAAAATTGGTTCGGGCTCAATTGAGCCTGGACCTTGAACCTGGACATTGCTACGATCTATCCATGAGTTAAGGGGAGGAGGAGGACCTTGCCGGCGGCCTGAAATCTAGAAGATCGTCAGGAAGCCATCTTTGAAGGCGGTGCTGCTCGGTTTCTGCAACTACATAGTGGGGAGGCTCGGTTTCTTCAGGTAAGGATTGGGAAATCCTCCTCTCGGCCCACTGAAGGTGTTTAAAGCCTCAGATGGGGAGGGGAGAGGCTGGATCATCAATGGCCATTAAGTCCATTAATGGCTGCATTTGACCATGGTAGACGGGGCTGAACCAGGCCCTTGGTGGCCAGGGAAGCGGATGGAAACTCCTCCCTTCCCTAGGGGAGTTGAATTCAGCCATTAAATGTGGCCTTTGGCCTTCCCTTGGCCGAGCCCCTTCCTTCCCTCCTCTTTCATTTTTCTCTCTCCTCCATAACCATGGAAATGAAGCTCACCCTCTATCCTAGTCACCAAGTTGACTTGGTCAATCTGGAGGTCTATTGGCAGCCCATCCATACACATCATCTCCTAAAGAAGCCACATGAGGAGGCTTGAACTTGGGCTAGCCTATTTGGGCTAGGTTGACCCAAGGAAGGCTTGGGTTGACCTTGGTCTTTTTGATCTTTTTGGTTGCCCCCTAAGAGTCCCTGGTGACCCATTGATCTCCCCCTAAGGCCTAGGTAGGGTTGGATAGGGTTGACTTGGCACCTTGGAGGTCACTTGTCCCTTGGTAAGGGCACTTTGACCTCTTTAGGGCTAGAGTTGACTTGGGTCAACATGACCATTTGGGTTGACCCCAAGAAGTCCTTGGTGACCCCATGGCTTCCCCTGAGGTCTAGTAATAGTTATGTGGGGTTACCTTACACTTTGGAGGTCACCTACCCTTAATAAGGATACTTTGACCATATTAGGGGCTAGAGTTGACTTGGGTCAACTTGGCCTCTAGGACTGAACTCAATGTGTCCTTAGTGACCCATTGACCTCACTTTAGGTCTAGGAAGACCTGGGCAAGGTTGATTGGGCACATTAGAGGCCAACTGCCCTTTGTTAGGGCACCTTGCCCAATTTAGGCCTATGGTGGTCCTCGGTCAAATTGGCCACTTTGGGTTGACTCTAACGGACCCTTAAGGCTCTAGTGGACCCTCTGATAGGTTAGTGATGTTGTGGTGGGGTCATGGAGTCATGGTGAAGCCCTAAGGTCAAACCTTAGGTTTTCTGATGAGGCTGTGCCATAGGCAGACCAAGGTGATTCTCACCTTGGCCTTCTATCAATTGGCCCTTTTTAGCTTCCTTGGGTCTTGTCATGACCTCATCATGGACAAAAACACTCTTAGGGGTCTAGTTGGAAATGGGATGTTACAAGTCGAGCCTTTGGATTCCTTTTCCTTAGAGATTAGGTCGCGACCTTGCAACTTAGTCATCAGCTACTTTCCCTCGTACCTACTTTTACCATTTTTTGTTGAGAAGGGGTTGCTTCTTTTGAGCATCCGGGTACGTGGTGGGATCTTCCTACCGCAATATCTGGGGTCATGTTTGCCTTCATTCTTCATCCTAGTCACCTTAGCCGTCTAGTCTCACCCCTGAACTGGTAACCTTAGACGGCCTTGATCCGAATTCTGAGGTTGGGATTTTTTTCAGGCTTCAACAATTACAGCACTAAACGAGGAAGATTAGCAATTACATCAAGATTTGGAAGAAGAAAAAGAAGGAAGAGTGGAGAAACCATCACTTGCCTTGGTTTGCCGGAGAAGACCTCCAAATCGCACCTCAGCGTAGAGCGGGACTAAGGAAGATGGGGGAAGTCGGATTCTAAACAAAAATGGCTGAAATAGAGGTTAGGGCCAAAACCCCTAATGAGAAAAACTCAAGAAACAGTGAAAACTTTACCACGATGGCGTAGCTCTCATTGAGAGCTTTCCGTATCTACGTTTGGTTCAAGATTTTGAGCACTGGAGCACCATCGGCGACCGCCAGAAGATTGGCGGAACAACTTTCTCTCTCTCGCTCATGCAGCTCTGGTTCGGAAAAAAATGAACAGAAGTTCGGTTCCAAGGAGGAAGAAGAAGTATATATATATAAGGTATAATAATAATATTAAAATACTTTTTTCCTATAATAGTTACATTTCTAAGAAAGGAACCGGGGGAGGGGGTTAGCTGGACCGGACTTCTCGAGAAGAAGTCATGGTTTACTCAAGATGAACAGAAGGAAGCTTTACTCGGGTAGAAGGCAGGACTTCTCGAGTATTGAAATGGACCTCTCGAGAATGAAGGGCAGTTCTCGAGTACAAGCAAAACTTCTCGAGAACAAGAAGGAAGAATAACCCTGTTCGACGAACTCTGTTCAAAATTCGTCGAACACAAAACCCATTTGACGAACACCCGCTTGATCAACATTTGTCGAACTCAGAACCATTTGACGATCGTCGAATGCCCAGTTCGTCGTTCGTCGAACATCATTTGTCGAACGTCGTTCGACGCTTCGTCGAATGTCGTTCGATGTTCGACGAACATCGTTCGATGCTTCGTCGAACACCAGACAGCGCCCAACATTCGTCCCCCACCGTTGTTCGACGAAAACCTACCCTTACGGGGCTTCTCGAGAATCAATATGAGGGCTTCTCGAGAATCAGAATGATGCATAAGGCTTTAATATAATAACAATCATATTTTAAAGTTATTTAACTTAAGGATAGTTAATCACCTAGAGGGGGTGAATAGGTCTTTGATATTTTCCTAATTCTTTTGAAGTTTTCAATCAATCTTTATTATCTAGAGTTTGTCCTTAGCACCTATAATTAAAATAGAAAACAAGCACACAACAAACACATGGATTTATAGTGGTTCCCCAATTGGGTACATCCACTTTCCCACCCACCTATCCAACTTATTTGTTGGACACGACACAAACTCCTCCACTATGCTCCTTAGAGCTTACACCTCAGTCCCTCAGCCTTACACACGGATTCTTCACAGAATCCAACTTAGAACCACAAGGGTTCCTACCTCACAGCCCTGCTGGACTCCTACAGCTCAGTGATCCACTGATCACCTACCTCATCTTTATTTCTAAGGCCTACACTCAGGCTCTTCATCCCTACAGCTTGAGGCACACAGCCCTACTCTCAAAATGTTGCAGCACTCCTACAACTCAGTACCCTTTCAGGTACATACAGCTTAGTCTCCTCCAAGGCCTATAACTCAGTGACAGGACTACAACTCAGTGACAAACTTGTCACCTACAGCTCAGTGACTCTCTAGTCACCTACCTCAGGCACAAGGCCCTACACTCAGGCTGGGAGGACAGTCCTACCTCAGATCCACACTTGGATCCTACCTCAGAGAGAAAAACTCTCCTACCTCTGGCACTTAATCCCTATAGCTCAGATCCTCGCGTGTATCCAACCTCAGTGCCCCAACAAGGCACCTACCACAGTGACAAATTGATCACCTACCTTAGGCACAAAGTGCCCTACATACAAATTCAGATCTACTGAATCCTACAGGAAGATAATATAAATTGTTTAAAGAAAAACTAAAACAACTGACTCAGAGAAGTATCTCTGAGTCAACATTACTGGACTGAGCAGATGTCAGTACAGCCCAGTTGTTGTAGAAGGAATCAGTCTTCTTCTACAGCTCACACTATTCTGCTGCAAAGAAAAGCAACTACCAACTTGCTGAAGAGATGAATCAGCTACATTGTTCTAAAGATAACACCCTTGCTGAACTTTAAAGTGCTTCAGCTATCTTTCTTTGCCTTCAGGCTAACTTGGCTGGACTTTAGCTTTCAAGCTTGATGGGAAGAAAATGTCCAGCCTCCTCTTTCAATTTTCACTTTTTGTATTTTCTGTGTTTGATCCCTGTCTATTCGTTAACCCTAATCCCTTTATAGTTTCCTTTTTATATGCGATGATTTGAATCAACGGTACAATAGAATGTGGGCCCACCAAGGATTGGTGAGCGTTATCTCCATTATAAAGGGACAAAATATCTTTCGGCACTGCAGCAGCTTTCCCACAACGACTTCCTGTAATTTTGACTTTGATGACAACAACAGTGGTCATCAACATCTGGACTTAGAAAATTTTCCAGAATCACATCAAGCATTGAGTGGTGTTAAGACACTCAACGCAATCAGCCTTGGATCTCAGCGCTTCTGGACTTATAAATTTCACTGGCTTTGTCTCAGCGATTTTGTCTCAGCGGTCTTAGCGGTTTTTCATTATTAGCTGAGACATGCCTTTGTCTCAGTGCTTTCTTCTTCTTAGGTGAGATAATTTTCTATCTCAGCGGTATCTTCACAGCTGTCTCAGCGATTTCTTGCTTTTAACAGTCTCAGTGCTTCCATCTTCATTAGAAGCGTTGAGTGAACCTGCTTCACTCAATGCTTTTGGACTTAGAAAAAATCTAGCTAGGTTTGTCTCAGTTGTTTACCTCTTAACTATGTCAGTGCTTCCTGCTTCATTAGAAGCGTTGAGTGAATCTGCTTCACTCAACGCTTCTAAACTTAGAGAAATCCAGCCAGTTTTGTCTCCGCTGTCTCAACAGTCTCAATTCTATCTTCTCAGCTGTCTCAGCTGTCTTAGTGGTCTCAACGCCTTCTTCTCAGCTATCTCAGCACTTTTTGCCTTAGTTGATTTTTCTAGCTTTGGCTTAACAAGTGTTGAGCTGAGTTCTATGATTTGTAAGCTGAGCTCGACGAACTTCAAGTTGAGCTCGACGAAAGTTGAAACCTGAACTCTTGTGCTTATCCCACGGAGTGTTGAGTTGAGCTTGACCACCAGCGTGTTGAGCTCGACAAACTTCGAGCTGAGCTCGATGAAATTTGAGTTTACTACCAAAACTCATTTTCTTCACCTGTCCAATCATGAGCTACCTGCATGCATGAAATAGGGTACACATCAAATACATTATGCCCCTTAGCATGAATGGTGATGCCTTTTAAAATTCTGAGGAACATTATAAGGCACAATTCCCAACAATCTCCCCCTATTTGAAAAAGACAGAACACACATTCATGCTAAGGTGCATCAATACAAAAAATATCATGATAGGTCAATGAAACATTATCATGACAACTAGCCATCCCAGAACAGGAAAACTCCCCCTAGATGAGATGTCTTAACACTACAATTGACAGATCAATGGTATAGGTTAAGTATCAATTGTTTGCAATGTGATGGTATAATTAACAACATAAGCTTTATTAAATATTCTGATCAAGATGAGCCTAATCATTAACTTAGCCAAACAATAGCAGCGTACATGTGATCAGGATTTTTATGAATGAATATCATATTTATCAATCACTGATATACACAGAGAGTTGCATTATAAATTTATAACCTCAATATAGACAGAGCCAAAACATATTAATTTCATTGATAAAGATTTGAAATTTTTACACTATTGATGATCATTACAAGACATAAATCAGACAGAATAAAAGAAACTTAAGTCTTGCAGTCTTTTATCAGTTAGTATTTGAAGAACTTTCACCACCATCCTTAGTTGCAGCAATCTTTTTCAAGTTATCAGTTTTGTTCTTCAGCCTCTTAAAGTAAAAGAATGGCTTTGGAATATATCTGGAAGGTATTTTCTTGGGGTTGCTCTTCCTTGCCAGATTCTCCTTGAACACTCTTTCCCTTAGGGAATTTCTTTCCAAATGTTTTATCCATTCCTCAGAAGGATATATACTATCAACATTTTTCAGTATTTGTCTATAGCTTACCCAAGCATTGATAATGATGGATTCAGAGATATCACTAAGCTATTCATAGTCTGGATCATCTCTGTTCTCAGCTCTCCCTTTTGCCATGAACTCTTCAGCCATTTGAGCTCCTTCCCTATTTCTTCTGGCAGCAAGCTATGCATCCTTTGCAATTCTAGCTTGTGCTGGGAAGTCTAAGTCCTCTGGCCTCTTTTTTATCAAGGAGGGGCAGGTGTAGTGCCCCCCTCGTGCCTTGAATTACATTGAAGGCTTGATCTTCAATGATTGTTATTGTCTTAGCATGGCTACTCTCCCCCTTTTTGTCTTCTTCAGATATGGAATTTTGCAGTAAGGTGGTGTTGGCTTCATTCATGCTTGATATAGATTTGAGTATTCTTTCATTGTCACCAAGCAGCTCATCTTTTAGGAGTAGTGCCTCCTTCACTGATTGGAAGGCAACATTGGTGACATGTTGATTTACATGATCTGTTTCACCCTTGATCACCTCATCAGTTGCACTGACATAATTCTTGACATATCCTATGTCAGTTGTAGTGACTTTTTAGCTTGTGTCCAAAGATTCCATGAGGGTGGTCAGCTTGAGTCCAGCAGTTCTAGCCTTGTCAAACCAGGTGGTGACTTGTTTGTTTAATTGTGATATTTCTTCTTTAGTTTCATTTACTTTAACTAACAATTCATCCCTCTGTTTGGCAACTGATAGATCATCATACATTTTTAGGGTTGTGGTATGAGCATCCATGAGTGCTTTAATTTGTTTTAGAAATTCCTCATTGGAGATGGGGGAAGATGAAGTATGGCTCATAGAAGGAGTTACAGCATTCTGGGCAAGGTTCTGAGAAGGCTCCCCCTCAAGTACAGCACCTATAGAAGGAAACATTTACTTAGCTAAAGTTTTTTTAACATTATTAATTAAGAGGGAATGAGTTTTACCTGGCGTGGGGGCAGACTCAACTATTCTATTGACAACTTGATCCAAGTCTGTCAACTCCATCTGAACATGCTCCCCCTTAGACTGAGCATCCTTCTCTGGGTTTGACCTATTAAGATAAGTATATAAAGTCTCAGGAGGCTCCATGTTATCTTCTGCAGCAGGGATGTCTTCACTTGCTGCAATACCATCAGTATCACTCATGTCTACCTCATCTTCTGCAGTAACCTCTTCTTCAGCAGCTTTCTTTAACACTTGTCCTGACCTTGGGCTGGCATGGATTTTATCAACATGCACTGTAGCATCCTGGAGTTGAATGTTTGCAGAGGATTGACTGAGAGATAAGCAAACCTGCAGACCAACATTAGCTAGAGAGGATGATCCAAGCTTTGGTCCAGAGCTGGAAGTTCTTTCTTCCTCAGTGGGTTTCTTCCTTATATCCTTATAGGAGTCCTTTATTCCTGAAGATTGACTCATTGGTAGGACTCTAGTGAATCTGTACAAAGTCTTTATGTCCATTATTTTTAGGTAGTGAATCTTCACCTCATGTTCCTGTGTGAAAGTGTTAGGATAGGTGTTCACTAGGTATAAGGAAATAATTCTGCTCATATTTGGAGACGATATGCAGTCTACAATTCTCTGATAGATGAGAGAAGACCATGAGGTATTTCTGCTCAGGATAATTCTGGTCATAACTTCAAACATGAACTTGGAGATGGTGTCATGTGATCCAGGTTTGCAGAGCCCTACAATGTCTGCTAGCAATTTTCCTCTCTGATTGAAGAATTTCCTTTTCATAGATCCAGATTTGGCCTCATTGTATCCACACCATGTGAGAGCACTATCTCTATCCGTGTCAGCGAGCTCATCTTCCTCGATAGGGTTGACGGAGGGTATATGGAGGGCCTTTCCTAGTCTCTTAGGGTTTACCTTTATTTTGATATCGTCAATCTTAGACCTAAGAGAGTTTTGAGAATGGGACATTTTAATGTTTGACAAGAATTCCACTACCACTTTTCGAAAAATGGTGGAGGGTTCGGAAAGGGTGTATTCCAAGCCTGTGACCTCAATCATCCTTAATACAGCTTTAATCTAGGAGAAGCATGATTGAATCCATGCCTCACAATTTCGTATCCATCCTGAAGTACCTTAATGACATTTGGCGCCATCAAAACTATGCGGCGAGATGCTAAGAAGGTTTTGGTCTCGACGGTTAGGGTTAAGGTTTTGGAGAGCGATGTGGCTTTTCGTTTCTTGTCGCCTTTATATGTTTAATGAAAAGATTTAATTAATTTAATTAAATTTTTCATTTGACTATTAAGTTACATATTTTTGACTTGACGGATTGCTCTACGAATCCTGTTATGATACAGGGCACTTAGTGTTTTTATTATATCTCTCAGCTTTTCTTCTATTTGTTTCATGCATATTTAATTTGTGGTTTCCCTTACTGATTGGTTGTATATTTTACTTGATTTAGTGAATATTTTGTCAAGTTAAATAGAAGGGGACCTAACATGTCAATGAGCCAGTTCTATTGACACCCAATTTGTGTATTGTTTTGCCCTAAAGCTTGTTAATAAGTTATTTGAATTTTTTGTGTAAAGCCTACAAAAATTAACAGTATGAATAATTGAATCATTATTTTTCTATTTGATATGCTAGAGTCGATTCATCTTGAGCACAACTAACATAACTTAATCAAATGGCAAACTTAATCTCTATATAAGAGGGAGAGACATACCTTGAGGCTTGCTTCCTCTAGCTTTTGATGATTACTAACTTGACAGCCTCAACCTTACTTTGTTGTTTTTTTGGAGCATATTCCAAGAGCAACTATCCGGTCTCAGTCATTTGCTTGGAACACTCATTGTCCAAATAGCAAGTCTTAATTTGATAGGTACTTGGACTATCCTACAAAATAGAATTCATTTACCCTTAGGCACCCAATGATAATTGGGTCCTAGGTTCTTGTTAGCATCATAAAACATCTACCCCACTCTCTACCTGGGCTGAGCACCTTTCTGTCCACTAGTCACATTCAGGTTATGCCAACAATCAATGGCAAAGTGAGCCACTTTTCCACAGCACCAACATTTATGAATATTGTATCTTCTCTTTAGTACATCACCAAATTATTGTCCATGATAGATATGAGCAACACCATACTTTACTGGATGAGCATTGCATGGTGCTGCCCCCTTCATCCTTAGTGAAGGTGCTGGAGAACTAAATACAGCTGGTCCAAACTGGGCCTGATGTATTTTTGTAGCCTGCAATCTAGTGGAAATTATCATTTCCTTAGATAGAGGATACTTGGATCCAAATCTAAAGAACTTTTCCTGAACTTTGTGGCTATAGTGGACAGTTTCACTCTTTCTTGGATCATGTGCCTTCACCCCACTGGTGGAGCACACATTTGATTGATCCTTCTGGAGTGGTGCAAACTTGACAGATTTAGAAGGTGTATTTGCCTTTTGAAACACTGTCCTCTTATCAGGGAATTCATATTTGAAATGATGATTAATGTGGTTAATACCCAGCTTCTCAAGGACTTGGCAAGTTGCAGCTTTTGGCAACTAACCCTTTGACTGAGAAGGGTTAATCACAATCCTCAATTTATCTGTGAACTTTTATTCTAGATTTCTAATGTGCTTCTTCTTTTCTTCTAGAATCATGGTCTGACACTCAAAACTTTTCTTGAGTTCAGACACCTCATGACTTTTCTTATAAAACTCAATAGATTTTTTTTTATAGAGAGTTTTATAAGGCTTTAAGACCTCTATTTCCTCGGCTTGCCTTTTGGCAAGTATTCTGCTCTTCTTTAGAGCAATTAGGAGTAGTCCAAACTTATCAATCAATTGATTGACATCAGTCATAGATTCATAGCAATCTATATCGCAGGATGAAGATGCACCAGTATCTGGACTGGATTCATAGTCAGAGAAAGATGCAGAATTGGAGAGAGATTGTACCTTGATTGATTCTGATTCTTTCTGACTTCTTTCTTCTATAGACATTGTCATCAACTCATGGCATCCATAGTTTTCTTCATCCTCCTCATTGTTACTGTCTGAGTGTGATAGAGGGGCCCTGATTCCTATCCTGACAGTAGGATATTCCTCCTCTTCTCCCGGATCTATAGCAACAGATATCAACCCTAAATAGGCTTCTTCCTCTTTATCTTAAGAATCTGAGGATGAAGAATCTGTCCAGCTTCTCTCCTTCTTAGCCACAAAGGACATTTCCTCCTTCTTTACCTTGTGGTGATCGTGATGTTTTTTATTCTTCTTCTCATCTTTAGACTCTGAACCACTGTTAGAAAGACTAACTTTCTCCGTCCCTTCCATATAGCTAGTGAGAGAATCACATATCTCTTTGGTTGACTTGAAGTGGACCACTCTCATGAGGGATGAGTCATCCATGGCACTCACAATGATGTGTTGTGCCCTCTTGTCCATAGATGTAAAGTTGATTTATTTTTCAGATATCTCTGCATAACTCTTTGGAGTCTGGATGCTTGCATCTGATGTTGAGACCTTCATGAGGATGAAAGGTCCTTCTTGAACTATTGCAAGGACCCTAGGATCAGAGGCTTCCATGATTTGCTTGACCCTTTCTTTCCAGTCTTAAAGTTCTCCTTGTTGCATACTTGACGCTCCATTCCTTATGGAGCTCTTTTGAACCCACAAGTATAACCCTTTTAGGTATCCTTGTAGGTTAACTCAGATTGTTAAATCCTTTTTGAGTAACCTCCCTCTGATTCCACTTGAAAGTTATTTAACTCAAGGATAGCTAATCACCTAGAGGGGGGGTGAATAGGTCTTTGATATTTTCTTAATTCTTTTGTTGTTTTCAATCAATCTGTACTATCTAGAGCTTGTCCTTAGCACCTGTAATTAAAATAGAAAACAAGCACACAACAAACACATGGATTTATAGTGGTTTACCAATTGGGTACATGCACTTTCCCTCCCACCTATCCAACTTATTTGTTGGACTCGGCACAAACTCCTCCACTATGCTCCTCATATCTTACACCTCAGGCCCTCAGCCTTACACACAAATTCTTCATAGAATTCAACTCAGAACCACAAGGGTTCCTACCTCAGAGCCCTACAAGACTCCTACAGCTCAATGATCCACTGATCACCTACCTCAGCCTTATTTCTAAAGCCTACACTCAGGCTCTTCATCCCTATAGCTTCAGGCACACAGCCCTACTCTCAGAGTGTTGCAGCACTCCCACAACTTAGTACCCTTTCAAGTACCTACAGCTCATACTCCTCTAAGGCCTACAACTTAGTGACAAACTTATCACCTACAGCTCAGTGACTCTCTAATCACCTACCTCAGGCACAAGGTCCTACACTCAGGCTGGAAGGACGGCCCTACCTCAGATCCACACTTGAATCCTACCTTAGAGAGCAATACTCTCCTACCTCACACACTTAAGCCATATAGCTCAGATCCTCACTTGGATCCTACCTCAGTGCTCCAATATGGCACCTACCTCAGTGACAAATTTGTCACCTACCTCAAGCACAAAGTGCCCTACATATAGATTCAGATATTGTTGGGTACATTGGTTCAAATGTACCTGATTTGAAGAAGCCTCACCCAACTCAATGATATACATCAAAAATGTATTTGATGTATTTTGAGTTTACTTGTGCAGGTTAAGTATTTACAGGAAAGAAGAAAAAGTTTCTAAGTCCATGTGTCGACACCCAGAGGGAAAGTGTCGACACTAAAGAAGACTTGTGTCGACACCCAGGCAAGCAGTGTCGACACTTGGAGTCATTGTGTCGACACCTGAGATGCAGAGTCGACACCAGACAGAAAGTGTCGACACAAGGAGCTGTGTCGACACTCAATGAAGAAAAGTGCAATGAAGCAGTGTCGACACTTAGCAGTTGTGTCGACACCCAGTGAAACTGTGTCTACATCAGAAAGTGTCGACACTTGGAGGCTGTGTCGACACTCAGCAAAAGCTAGCAGAGACTAAGTACAAGTGTCGACACCCAGAGCAATGTGTCGACACATAACAGAAGAGTCAACACTTGAAGAAAGTGTCGACACAAGAAAGAATGTATCGACACTCAGCTGAAGACTCAACACTTGAAGAAAGTGTCGACACAAGGAGCTGTGTCGACACTTAGCAAAGATCAGCAAAGTTCAAGAATATTCTAAGTACAAGTGTCGACACTAAGGGAATGTGTCGACACTCAGCCAGAGTCTCGACAGAAGAAGAATGTGTCGACACAAGGAGCTGTGTCGACACTCAACAAGTATCAACACAAAAGACATGTATCGACACCAAGAAGCAGTGTCGACACTTAACAGATTCAACACATAAAGATGTGTCGACACAAAGGAGATGTGTCGACACTTAGAAGAATTCAGCAAAATACTGAAGTACAAGGACTTGTGTCGACACACATTATCAGTGTCGACACATGAAGAAGAAGCAGTGTCGAGATATAAAATCTACAACACAAGGAGTTGTGTCAACACCTTGTAGACTAGTGTCGACACTTAGACAACTTGTGTCGACACTTGGTCTATAAGTGTCGACACTTAAAGACAGAAAGTCTCGACACATTCAGACAGTTACAGAATTTTCAAGAACTGACTGGATGACTTGACAGCTGCCATTCCAGCCGGTCTACAGCACCTGTCAGAGTTGTCAGAAATCAGTTATGAACCGGATCAGCCGGTTACCATGAAGAAGGCCTATAAATAGGCTTATACAATCTACAGAAACTGTTGTTGAAGTTGTTGATTGAACACAAGTACAAGTGATCAATATACAAAGAAGATCTAGCTATTCCTTGAAGAATCTAGTGAAGATCTAAGAAGTTGGAGAGAGAGAGCTCCATCCAAGAAATCAGCCATTGGAACCAGGCTGAGAAGAAGGGTTCAGATTTATTCTGAATCTTAAGTAGCAGAGATCAAGGATCAAGTGCAAAGGAATCAGTCTTATTGTGTTCTACATTCAAGAAGCTTTGAAGAAAGCCAAGTCAGATTGATTCCAGCTGAGTTCTTCCAAGAACTCATCAAGAAACTCACATCTCATCTCTCTATTCTCTGAGTTGTTGAGTTAACATTATTGTATTCATTTTTATCTTGTAAGATCCTTAGGGATCTGAGTTTTGTAAGCCTGCAATTATAAAGGCTGAGTGTAGGGCTTGAGAGCCTGAGTGTAGAAGATTAGAATCTCTGAGTGTAGGCCTATTGTGGCTGAGTGTAGGCCTTGGTGGCTGAGTGTAGGCCTTAGTGGTTGAGTGTAGACCTTGGTGGCTGAGTGTAGGCTTTGTGAAGAAGCTGAGTTGTAGGGCCTTGGGCCTGAGGTGTAGGAACCTATTTTGGGGTTCTGAGATAGTGGAGAAGTTGGGCTGAATCTAGTACACTGCTAGATAGGAGAAGGGAAAGTAGATGTACCCAAACCTTGGGGAACCACTATAAAACTGTGTGTCTACTGTGTGCTGTGATATTCTGTGATAGCTTTGTGATAGCTGTGATAAAGTAGCTAGAATTCTGTGTTAGATTCTGTATTCTGCCATAAAAATTAAAAGATTCAAGTCACCTATTCACCCCCCCCCCCCCTCTAGGTGTTTAGGTACAAAATCTTCCAAGTGGTATCAAAGCGAGGTTACTCAAAAAGAGACATAACTGTCTGAGTAGATCCTGTTGGCAGATTCAGTCTAAGTCAAATTACAGAATCAAGAAATTCAAGAACCATGGGTTCCACTGAAAATCACAAGGAATTGGGATCCATGAAGTTACCCATATGTAGAAAGAGATATTTGGTATCTGGAAGGAAAGGGTGAGACTTTTTATGGAAGCCTCAGACCCTAGGATTTATATCACAGTGAAAGAAGGGCCATATGTGCCCATGAAGGTGTCAGTCTTGGATGCAACTCAGAGAACACCTAAGGATTTCTCTGAAATGACAAAGGATGAAATTGTGCTAGCCACAATGGACAAAAGGGCTCAGAACATCATAGTGAGTGCCATAGATGATGCAACTTTTCAGAATCTGATACACTGTAAGACAGCTAAAGAAATGTGGGATACTCTTATTGTGTACATGGAGGGTTCTGAAGAAGTTAGACAAGACAGAAAATTCTTGCTAAACCAAGAGTATGAAAGTTTTAGACAAGGAAAAGCTGATAGCATAACTGAGTGCTATAAGAAGTTCTACAGGATTGTGAATGAGCTCATGTCCTATGGTAGAGAGTTCAGTAATTATGAACTCAATGATAAGTTTCTAAGGTCTCTAACAAAAGATTGGGACACCAAGATCTGTGCCATTAGGGAAATGACAAAGTTGGCTGAAATTCCTCCACCAACACTATTTGGCAAACTGCTGTCTTATGAAATGCAGTTAATGGTGAGGAAAGAAGAGGAGAAATCAACAAGAAGTGAACACAAAGAAAGAACAGTTGCCTTCAAAACAGAAGCCCCCATAAAGTACAGGAGTAAGTCACCAACTCCACCTCCAAAGGTTGTTGAAACTGAGTCAGATGAGTCAGCAAGTACAAAGTCTGAAAGCAGTGAAAGTGATGAGGACTTTGCTGCCTTTACAAGACATTTCCAAAAGTTCTTAAAGAAGAAACAGTGGAGGACAAGGCCATCTACTTCACAGGGAAAAGAAGACTATTATCATAATAAAAAGTCTTCAAAGAAA
Organism: Platanthera guangdongensis; assembly: GCA_039583875.1. Lineage (NCBI taxonomy): Eukaryota > Viridiplantae > Streptophyta > Magnoliopsida > Asparagales > Orchidaceae > Platanthera > Platanthera guangdongensis. The sequence goes on along the minus strand of CM077154.1, from coordinate 104,899,046 downwards.
GACAGGAAAAAGACTAAGTCTAGCAAAGCAACTCTTTCAAAAATAGTATGCTATTGCTGCAATAGACAAGGCCATGTTGTTGTAGATTGTCCAAAAAAAGGAAGGAGTCTAGTGACAAGAAAAGGACTCAATACAAGGCAAGAAGGAAAAGTCACTTGTTGCCAAGAAGGACAAGAGCCTGTCAGATATTTCTTCATCAGAAACTGAGTCAAATGCTGAGGCATATATAGGACTGTTTGCTGAGGAAGAAGAAGAAGAGTTCATGCAGATTATGAATTCTATATATGAACAAGAGGACAGTCAGTTCCAAGGGCTAATGACATTGACAGAAAGTGACAAAATCCTGGAGCAGCCAGGACCTAGTAAGGTACAACATTGTTCTTCTAGTTCAATTTCTTGTGCCAGTACAGAATCAGATTCATCATCATCAAATGATGAGAGTGCATCTGAGTCTGAGGAGGATATTCATCAGTTGATAGATGAATATAAAGTTCTGTTGCAAGCTTATAAGAAGAGCAAGTCCCTATCCAAAAGTCAGGCAAAGGAAATTGCTAATCTCAAAGCTGTTGCAACTGATTTTGAGAAGTTATTTGATCAAAAACTTAATGAGATAGCCAGACTGAAGCACATAACAGTGATTCAGATGGGGACTATAACATATAAGAATGATCAAATCAAGAGTCTGGAGATTAATCTTCAGAAGGAGAAAGACTTAGTTGCTAGGTTTTCTAAACCTAAGTCAGTTCTACCCCTAATTGATGAATTTGTTCATCATAAAGGTAAAGCTGGACTGGGATTTACTAGACCTGCAAGGACTATTCAGTCTAAGTCCAAGTCCAAAGGCAAAGCCCCAACTCTCAACAAGTCTGCTGTAGATAAAACAGCAAAGACAGTACCTAAGCAAAGGTACAATAAGTTTGAGTGTTGGTGCTGTGGCAAGGTGGGCCACTTTGCAATGGACTGTTGGCACAATGCTAGTGCTAAAGTGAGTAGCAAACTGCCTGTAGGAAAGCCTGCAGGTAGCTTTGTCAGGATGCAAACTAACAAGTACCAAGGACCCAAGAATTCTTTAGGTTCTAAGGTTCACTAATCTGTTTTGCAGGTGAGTCCAAGTGGTCATGCCCCAATATGGTACTTGGACAGTGGATGTTCCAGACATATGACTGGAACAAGGGGTTTACTAAAGGACTACACACCCATCAAGAATGGTCCAAAGGTCACATATCTAACTCCTATATTACAATTACTCAAGTGGCCTATGTTAAAGGTTTGAAACATAACTTTATTAGTATAAGTCAATTGAGTGATGTAGGATATGACATCTCATTTGTCAAAAATGGTTGTCATATCAGGAGGTCAAATGATCAAGAGATCATTTTGACTGGCTATAGAAAAAGGAATGTCTACTGTCTAGACATTATGGTTGAGAACAATGGTTCTCCAGTGTGTCTAGTAGCTGATGAGACAGTCTCTCATTGTGTCAAATGGCACAAGAGGCTAGCCCATCTAAACTACAAGACAATTGGCAAACTCTTTAGCAAAGAGTTAGTGAGGAATGGTCCTCAAGATAAGTGTATTAAAGATGGTATTTGCTCAGCTTGTCAAAAGGGCAAGCAGAGTAGATCCACCTTTAGAAGCATTGAAAACAAAGATGCTGTGAGGTGCTTATACCTCTTGCATATGGATCTCTTTGGTCCAATGCCAGTTCACAGCCTAGGTAGGAAGGTCTATACCTTTGTAGTTGTAGATGACTACTCAAGGTTTTCCTGGGTGTTCTTTCTAAGACAGAAATCTGAAACACCTAGTGTCTTCTATAGCTTTGTCAAGCAAATTCAGAATGAACTGGACAGTACAGTGGTCAAGATTAGAAGTGACCATGGTACTGAATTTCAGTCTGATAGCGTGACAAAACTATGTGAAGAATTTGGGATATTTCAAGAGTTTTCTTCACCAAGAACACCTCAGCAAAATGGCATTGCTGAGAGGAAGAATAGAACCTTGATTGAGGCTAGTAGGACCCTATTAAGTGATACTTCACTACCAGAATATTTCTGGGCTGAAGCAGTCAATATCGCATGCCATGTTATTAATAGGGCTACCATAACTAAGAGCCTCAACAAGACCCCCTATGAGGTTGTGAAAGGCAGGAAACCAAACCTATCCTACTTCAGGATCTTTGGTTGTAAGTGCTTTATACTTAACAATGGAAAGTCTTACTTGACTAAGTTTGCTGCCAAGTCCCAAGAGGGAATTTTTGTTGGGTACAGCAACAACAGTAAGGCTTATAGAGTCTACAACTTGTCTACTCAAGTTGTAGAAGAATCTGTACATGTAGTATTTGATGAAACTAGACTTATTAATAATGAGTTGTCTAGTAGTGTGTGCAGCCCCACAGGTATAACAAAGAAGATGGACAAGCTCACTATAGAAGAAGAACCTACTGCAAGACAGTAAGTAGAAGACAGTGGCTGTGGTCCAGGGGGAGTACTACATGTACCTAATGCAGAAGAAGTACAAGGAGTACAGCAAGATGATGAAGTTGAAGAAGTTCAACCTGAAGTAAGGATGCCTCCAGCCAATAGGCATCTTAGAGATCATCCAGTAGAACAAATCATTGGTGATCCAAGACAAGGGGTACAAACAAGGAGCAGAAATCTGAATGCAGCAATCTACTCCAGTTTCCTATCCCAAGTTGAACCAAAGAAGTTTGAAGAAGCCATCCTAGACCCTCACTGGATTGAGGCAATGCAAGAAGAATTGAATCAGTTTAAGAGGTGCAAGGTCAGGGAACTTGTTCCTAAACCTAAAGACCACAATATAATTGGAACCAAGTGGATCTATAGGAACAAGATGAATGAACAAGGAGTCATCATTAAGAACAAAGCAAGATTGGTTGCTAAAGGATATAGGCAGGAAGAAGGTATTGACTTTGATCAAACCTTTGCTCCAGTAGCCAGACTGGAAGGCATAAGGATGTTCCTGGCCTATGCAACCTTTCAAGGATTTAAAGTTTACCAAATGGATGTCAAGTCAGCATTTCTGAATGGTAATCTTAAAGAGGAAGTCTATGTGGAACAACCATCAGGTTTTGTTGATTCAACTCTACCTAATCATGTCTATAGACTTAGGAAAGCATTATATGGGTTAAAGCAAGCCCCTAGGGCTTGGTATGAAACCCTGTCTAGTTTCCTCATTGAGAATAAGTTCACAAGGGGGGAAATAGACAAGACTCTATTCCTTAGGAAATCCAGAGGCAAAGTTATACTAGTCCAAATATATGTAGATGACATAATATTTGGGTCTACTGAAAGTAGCCTTTGCAAAAAGTTTGCAAAACTAATGCAAGTTCAATTTGAGATGAGTAGTATGGGAGAGCTAAAGTTCTTCTTGGGTCTCCAAGTAAGACAGACTGAGAATGGTTTATCCATTTGCCAATCCAAGTTCACCCTAGAACTCATAAGGAAGTATGGTATGGATTCATCCAGTACCATGAAGACTCCTATGGGGACAAGTATGTCTCTTAGCAAGGATGATGCAGGGAAACCTGTAGATGAGTCTTTGTATAGAGGGATAGTTGGCTCCCTATTATATTTGACTGCAAGTAGACCAGATATCATGTATGCTACATGTGTCTGTGCAAGGTATCAAGCCTGCCCTAAAGAGTCTCATTTGACAACAGTCAAAAGGATATTGAGATATCTAAAGGGCACTCCTTATCTAGGCCTCTGGTACCCTAGGAATGGGGATTTTGAACTAACAGGTTATTCAGATGCAGACTTTGCAGGATGCAAAGAAGACAGAAAAAACACAACTGGAACCTGTCAATTCCTAGGTGGAAGACTGATTTCATGGAGTAGCAAAAAGCAAACAAGTGTGGCTATCTCCACTGCAGAGTCAGAATATGTGGCTGCAGGAAGTTGTTGTACTCAACTTCTATGGATACAACATCAGCTTGAAGACTATGGATTTCAGGTAAGTAGAACTCCACTCTTCTGTGATTCTACTAGTGCTATATCAATTGCACATAATCCATGTTTCCCATAGTAGAACTAAACATATTGAAATAAAATATCATTTTCTTAGAGAGCATGTAGAAAGAGAAGATATTTTACTAGAATATGCTAGAATAGATAATCAATTAGCTGATATGTATACTAAGCCTTTAGAGGAAACTAAGTTCAATAAGTTTAAAAATTGAACTAGGAATGATAAACTTAGAATAAGTTTATAAAAATGGCTAAGTCAAAAGGTGTCGACACAGAAAGTTGGTGTCGACACTTCAGTGAAAAGGTGTCGACACATCTAGGAAGTTGGTGTCGACACTTCAGAATATTAGTGTCGACACATGACAAGTAGGTGTCGACACATCCAACGTGGTGTCGACACTTAGTGTTTACTCAGAATTATCTAAGTAAAGTCTCGACTATGTGTCGAGTTCAGTGGTGTCGACACATAAACAAGTGTTGACACATCTATCTGTTGACTAAACTTGTGTCGACACATATGTGTCGAGACATTATAAGTCAGTGTCGACACTTATCGCCAGTGTCGACACAATTTAAGTTAGCTGCCCGCCTTTTCATCTTCAAATCTAGAAAGGTATAAATAGGATTTTGCCTTAGTCTGTCGACACGCTTTCAAAAGTTTCGAGACCAAAACTTGTGTGTCGACACCTCTCTTCTCTCAGTTCAAATTCTTCAAACCCTAATGGCGCCAAAGCTCGAGGAGAACGTCAATGAAGGATACGAACTGGTGCGACAAGCGTTTGAGGATGCAGACCCAGAGATCAAGAACGTGATAACCCTAGTTACAGACTCCGGGTTGGAATTTCTTATTTCAGAGCCTACAAAGATCTGGAAGAAAGAAGTGTTAGAATTTCTGAATGGAGCTACGGTCGACGAATCTGGATTCAAGATCAAGTCCAGGGTCCATGGTGAGAAGGTTAAGGTTTCACCAAAAAGTTTGAGGAAAGTACTGCAGTTACCAAGAACTAAAGAAGAAGATGAAGTTACTGCTTCAAAGACCAGAGAAGCTCTAACTTGGTGTGGACTAGATTCTAAAATGAAATTGGCTCTGTTTTCAATAGAAAAGGAATGAACAGTCAGGGGAAATTCTTGTCAGAAATTGTTGGCAAGGTAATTTTAAGCAAACCTGGAGGGCATGATAGGGTATCAGCCCATATGTTCAGCATTATGACCAGAATAATCTTCAATCTGAAAACTGACTGGTCTGTAGTAATCTTTGAGAAGATCAAGAAAAGCCTGAAGAAGCCTAACTTGGGCGGGATCTTAAGCCTATACCTTGCTGGTATTATACCAGAAGTTATGGGTCAAGCTGCTGGAAGTAAAATCAACCATATGAGGAAAATGGACTTGAGAATATTCTCTAGGTGGGACAGGGTGTTGTCAAAGGAGATGCCAACCCCTGAGAAAGTAACATCTGAGAAAGTAACATCTCAAAAGAAGAAGAAGAAAGCTGCCCCAGTGGCTCAGGTTTCCACTAGCAGCTCTGGTAGTGAAGAGCAAGTGGTCTTCACACCTGATGAGAATGAAGAAGAAAATGTTGAGAAGACTCCAGCTCAACAAGTAGTTGCTGAAAGGCAGGGGAGCTACCACCAACTAGCCCCTTACACCAGGATCACATCCAGGGGGAGCCACTAGTTGTGGAAGAGCCAACTCCTCTTGAGAGTGAGCAAGCAACCAACATCATCCTTGAGTTAATCACTGAGCTTAATGCTTAGATTTTCCTTTAGAGGATACTGATTTGTCTAATGTTTATCAGCAACCACAGACTGATAGTCAAGTCCCAGATGTTGTCATGGAGGACACTTCTGTTACAATTCAAGATGTATCTGATCCAGTGGTAGATGAGCCCAGAGTTTCTCCAGCTCATTCTCCACAAGAATTTACAATGGAAGATTTATTTCTTAATCTGGATCAACAAGACTTTGAGAAGGAATGTACTGCTACTGAGGGGGAGACTGCTCCAGTTGAGGGGGAGCAAGTGCAAATTCTGGAAGAGCCTGTAAGGCAAGAACCTGAGAAAGCACCTGAAGTATAGAAGGAGTTACCTCAAAGCCCTAAGGAGAGGGTAGACATAGCCAGCTCCTCAGCATCTGAAGATGAGGAAGCTACAAGAGCTAAGAAACAGAAGTTTCAAGTCTTCAAAAGAAGGAGCCAAAGTTATAAGAGGGCTTTGCAAACTGTTACTCCACAGCCTATATCACAGCCAGCTCCAACTGTTGATTATAGTGCTTTAATGGTTGCAATGCAAATTAAACTTGATGAGCATAGGCAGGCCATTGAGAAGTATGTGGATGAAGGGCAGAAATCATTGCAGTTTGATCTGGCCCAGGATATAAAGTCAATAAGATTTGAATTGAATCTTAACAAGAAGGAGATGACAGCCTGCTTCCACAAGGGAGGGTGCAGTGGTGTACTTGGCTACACATCAGGAAAAGATTAAGGCTCAAGTAAATGACATAGCACTGAAGCAGGGTATGTTCTAGAAAACCAAATCAGGATGAATGATAATTTAACTGCTTCCCATAATGCAATTGTCACAGAAATGAAAAACATAGTTGCTGGACAGACATCTTCTACTTCAACTGCTACTGCTAAAGCAGAATTTGACAAAGTATTCCAAGAGGAAATAACTGATGTTAAGGCTGCCATTCAAGACTCTCAGAAGATCATCACTGACAAACTCCAAAGGTTAAAGCCTTATTTTAAAGATAAAGTCAATTATTTGGATAACCAGGTTAGATTTCAAAAAGATGATGTCAGAGATCACATTGAAAGAGAAGTCATAAAGGGGGAGAGAGTTTTAGTCAAAGCCAGCTCTGATCATGCCAAGTGGATATCAAATTCTATCAGAGCAACTCTTGGATATCCTCCTCTTTGTGATGATGATAATGTGGCAGAATCTGAAATTAATCCTGCATATCTAGGAGGGGAGCAACCTGAAGTGGCTCAAGTCATCTACCCTCCTCCAGATTTTGACATGATACATGCTGATATACAGTCCATGTATAGCCACCTGGGGGTAAGGATAATGTCATTATTGAGAAAGTTGTTCAGCCAATATCTGAAGCTATGCAAGAAGCACTGCAGAAAGAAGAAGAGACTAGATTGTCTAAGAAGAGGTTCAGGGAGCAAGCTGAACAAAGACCTGACTTTGAGCAGTGGAGCCCCACCTCAAGAAATATTATTTTGACTGCCTGGAAAGCTGCAAAAGATAATGTGCATGACAAGAACAAATGGTTTTCTGAGGCTGAATGGAGAAAACATGAGACAAGGCAGGAGGCTATAGTCCAATACAGAAGAAAGGCCCAGATGGGAAAGCTACCTCCTACTGCCCAGGAGCCTAGCAAGTACTTTCCCAAGCCTTATCATTATTTTGAAAGGCAAAAGATTAAGGCTGAGGAACTTAAGAAGAAGGAGCTGAAAGGTAAGAAGCCTGCTGAAACTGAAGATGCTGAAGCCCCTGTGCAAGCAAGGATAAAATCTAGAAAAGGGATAGTGATCAAAGATGCTGATCAAGAATAGCATAGAAATTTTCTTGAGTTTACTATGTAATCTTTTGATGATAAACATTATGTAAACTTTTGAAATATGAATATGACAAAGTATTGGAACAATGTGTTGTGTGATAAATTTGCTATGTGTTAAATTTATTTCATAGTTGTTCTGAGATTATGTCTTTGTTTACATGTTTGATTGATACATGTTTATGATTGCCCTGCTATATATAATCCTGCCTTACATCATTTTGTAATTTTATTATGAATGGTGTATATCATTGACTAAGGGTTATGACTTCTCCAAATAGGGGGAGATTGTTGGGTACATTGGTTCAAATATACCTGATTTGAAGAAGCCTCACTCAACTCAATGATATACATCAAAAATGTATTTGATGTATTTTGAGTTTACTTGTGCAGGTTAAGTATTGCAGGAAAGAAGAAAAAGTTTCTAAGTCCATGTGTCGACACCCAGAGGGAAAGTGTCGACACTAAAGAAGACTTGTGTCGACACCCAGGCAAGCAGTGTCGACACTTGGAGTCATTGTGTCGACACCTGAGATGCAGAGTCGACACCAGACAGAAAGTGTCGACACAAGGAGCTGTGTCGACACTCAATGAAGAAAAGTGCAGTGAAGCAGTGTAGACACTTAGCAGTTGTGTCGACATCAGTGAAACTGTGTCTACATCAGAAAGTGTCGACACTTGGAGGCTGTGTCGACACTCAGCAAAAGCTAGCAGAGACTAAGTACAAGTGTCGACACCCAGAGCAATGTGTCGACACATAACAGAAGAGTCAACACTTGAAGAAAGTGTCGACACAAGAAAGAATGTGTCGACACTCAGCTGAAGACTCAACACTTGAAGAAAGTGTCGACACAAGGAGCTGTGTCGACACTTAGCAAAGATCAGCAAAGTTCAAGAATATTCTAAGTACAAGTGTCGACACTAAGGGAATGTGTCGACACTCAGCCAGAGTCTCGACAGAAGAAGAATGTGTCGACACAAGGAGCTGTGTCGACACTCAACAAGTATCAACACTAAAGACATGTGTCGACACCAAGAAGCAGTGTCGACACTTAACAGATTCAACACATGAAGATGTGTCGACACAAAGGAGATGTGTCGACACTTAGAAGAATTCAGCAAAATACTGAAGTACAAGGACTTGTGTCGACACACATTATCAGTGTCGACACATGAAGAAGAAGCAGTGTCGAGATATAAAATCTACAACACAAGGAGTTGTGTCGACACCTTGTAGACTAGTGTCGACACTTAGACAACTTGTGTCGACACTTGGTCTATAAGTGTCGACACTTAAAGACAGAAAGTCTCGACACATTCAGACAGTTACAGAATTTTCAAGAACTGACTGGATGACTTGACAGCTGCCATTCCAGCCGGTCTACAGCACCTGTCAGAGTTGTCAGAAATCAGTTATGAACCGGACCAGCCGGTTACCATGAAGAAGGCCTATAAATAGGCTTATACAGTCTACAGAAACTGTTGTTGAAGTTGTTGATTGAACACAAGTACAAGTGATCAATATACAAAGAAGATCTAGCTATTCTTTGAAGAATCTAGTGAAGATATAAGAAGTTGGAGAGAGAGAGCTCCATCCAAGAAATCAGCCATTGGAACCAGGCTGAGAAGAAGGGTTCAGATTTATTCTGAATCTTAAGTAGCAGAGATCAAGGATCAACTGCAAAGGAATCAGTCTTATTGTTTTCTACATTCAAGAAGCTTTGAAGAAAGCCAAGTCAGATTGATTGCAGCTGAGTTCTTCCAAGAACTCATCAAGAAAACTCACATCTCATCTCTCTATTCTCTGAGTTTTTGAGTTAACATTATTGTATTCATTTTTATCTTGTAAGATCCTTAGGGATCTGAGTTTTGTAAGCCTACAATTATAAAGGCTTAGTGTAGGGCTTGAGAGCCTGAGTGTAGGAGATTGGAATCTCTGAGTGTAGGCCTATTGTGGCTGAGTGTAGGCCTTGGTGGCTGAGTGTAGGCTTTATGAAGAAGCTGAGTTGTAGGGCCTTGGGCCTGAAGTGTAGGAACCTATTTTGGGTTCTGAGATAGTGGAGAAGTTGGGCTGAATCTAGTACACTGCTAGATATGCGAAGGGGGAAAGTGGATGTACCCAAATCTTGGGGAACCACTATAAAACTGTGTGTCTACTGTGTGCTGTAATATTCTGTGATAGCTGTGTGATTGTTGTGATAAAGTAGCTAGAGTTCTGTGTTAGATTCTGTATTCTTCCATAAAAATTAAAAAGATTCAAGTCACCTATTCACCCCTCCTCCCTCTAGGTGTTTAGGTACAATATCTTTCAGATATACTGAATCCTACAGGAAGATAATAAAAATTGTTTAAAGGAAAACTAAAACAACTGACTCAGAGAAGTACCTCTGAGTCAACTTTGCTGGACTGAGCAGATATCAGTACAACCCACTTACTGTAGAAGGAATCAGTCTTCTTCTACAGCTCATATTGTTCTGTTGCATAGAAAAGAAGCTACAAACTTGCTGAAGAGATGAATCAGCTACATTGTTTTGAAGAGAACACCCTTGCTGAACTTTGAAGTGCTTCAGCTATCTTTCTTTGCCTTCAGGCTAACTTGGCTGGACTTTAGCTTTAGAGCTTGATGGGAAAAAAATGTTCAGCCCAAGGCATGCCCTGCATTTGCTCCACGTATATTTGTTAACCCTAATTCCTTTATAGTTTCCTTTTTATATGCGTTGATTTGAATCAAAGACACAATAGAATGTGGGCCCACCAAGGATTGGTGAGCATCATCTCCATCACAAAGGGACAAAACATCTTTCAGCACTGCAACAGCTTTCCCGCAACGGCTTCCTGTAATTTTGACTTTGATGACGTCAGCAGTGGTCATCAACATCTGGACATACAAAATTTTTCAGAATCCCATCAAGCGTTGAGTGGTTTTAAGACACTCAATGCCATCAGCCTTGGCTCTCAGTGCTTCTGGACTTAGAAATTTCCCTGGCTTTGTCTTAGCGGTTTTGTCTCAGCGGTCTCAGCAGTTTTTTATTATTAGCTGAGACATGCCTGTGTCTCAGTGCTTTCTTCTTCTTAGCTGAGCCAAGTTTCTATCTCATCGGTATCTTCACAGCTGTCTTAGCGGTTCCTTCTTCATTAGAAACGTTGAGTGAACCTGCTTCACTCAATGCTTCTTGACTTAGAAAAAATCTAGCTAGGTTTATCTCAGCAGTTTACCTATTAACTGTCTCAGTGCTTCCTGCTTTATTAGAAGCATTGAGTGAATCTGTTTCACTCAACTCTTCTGGACTTAGAGAAATCCAGCCAGCTTTGTCTCTAATGTCTCAACGGTCTCATTGATATCTTCTCAGCTGTCTCAGTAGTCTCAACGCCTTCTTCTCGGCAGTCTCAGCACTTTTGCCTTAGACAGATTTTTTGGCTTTAGCTGCATTCGACGATCTGTGGGCTGAGCTCGATGAACTTTAATCTTCTCAGCGGTCTCAGTGCTTTTTGCCTTAGTTGATTTTTCTGGCTTTGGCTTAACAAGTATTGAGTTGAGTTCGATGATTTGTAAGCTGAGATCGACGAACTTCAAGCTGAGCTCGACGAATGTTGAAACCTGAACTCTTGTGCTTATCCCACGGAGTGTTGAGTTGAGCTCGATGACCAGCATGCTGAGCTCGATGAACTTCGAGCTGAGCTCGACGAAATTTGAGTTTACTACCAAAATTCATTTTCTTTACCTGTCCAATCATGGACTACCTGCATGCATGAACTAGGGTACACATCACATACATTATGCCCCTTAGTATGAATGGAGATGCCTCTTCAAATTCTGAGGAACATTATAGGACACAATTCCCAACAATAAAATCACCACATATATCTTGAGATTTGGCACATCATATTCTACTTGACATTTCTAGATTCAAGACATGGTTGATCAACCTTAAGGAACAATTCACAATCCTAGATAAACTCTAATACGTTCAATAACGATAGATGAGGCGTTTAAAGGCATCAATAAGACACTTTAAGAATAATTAAATATATCCTGACAAGATCGAGTTAACCAAGACAAAATCTTACAACATCAAGTGGTCATCAAGAAGGTTAATCATAGCAATAAATTGGAAGACAAAGTGCATAAATGTTTTAAAGAACATAAAAACTTAGTCATTACCATCAAATCAGACAAAGAGAAATGAGGGGAAACCACCACTTGTCTTGGTTTTACCGGAAAAGTTCTCCAATTCAATCTACATCGCAGATCGGGGCGAAAGAAGATGGGGGAAGTTGAAATCTGGACAAAAATGGCCGAAATAGAGATTACGGCCGAAAAACTCTACCGAAAAAACTCAAGAAATGGGAGAAGTTTTACCACGATGGCGTAGCTCTCGATGAGAGATTTCTAGATCTATACTCAGTTGAAAATTTCGAGCACCGGAGCACCGTCGGTGGCCACCGAAAGATTTATGAACGGAAGGGAGTCGCTGCACAGAAGGCCTCGGTTCGGTCTAAGGCGTGAGGAAGAAGATGAAGGAATTTTCTTTTCTAATTATCCTAAGGATAAGATATATATATATATATATATATATATATATATATATATATATATATATATATATATATATATACGAGAGACAGGCACGGGCCTCCGACCCGATGTCCATGAGCCACAGTACCCGGCCGACGACGGCGAGCTTCGCCCGCCCCCCCACTCGAAGCATGCCCCAGCCCCCCCCCCCCCCCCCCCGGCGCAGCACTTTTGTGGGTCAAGATGGTCTCAAAACAAAAAGTGATCAACATGAAAGGTGTAGATCTCGGCGGACGAACAACTTTCATGTTGATCAATATTTTATTTGGAGCCGTCTTGGCTTCCGATTTGAGCCTCGAAATTGGGGACGGCGAGAGGCAGTACTGTAGCACTCTCGCCGCCCCCGATTTCAACGCCCAAATCGGAAGCCAAGACTGCTCCAAATCAGAAATCGATCAACATGAAAGTTTTAGATCTCGGCGATACGAACAACTTACATGTTGATCACCTTTTGATTTGGAGCCGTCTTGACTTCCGATTTGGGCCTAGAAATTGGGGGCGGCGAGAGGCTGTACTGTAGCACTCTCGCCGCCCCCGATTTGGAGCCCCAAATCGGAAGTCAAAACGACTCCAAATCAAAACGTGATCAACATAAAAGTTGTTTGTCTCACCGAGATCTACAACTTTCATGTTGATCACTTTTCGTTTTGAGACCATCTTGACACCCGAAAAGACGCGCCCTTGTTTTTTTTTAATTTGTGCTTTGTTTAGTCACACACCATGGAATGGTCAATAGGTTTTTAAATATAAATACTATAATGACCCTTTATTATCTAAAATTGGAAAGTGCAGCCTGGCCATGCAGAGCCAGTTCTAGAATAGCGGGCGGGCTACATAGTGCTGGCAGGCGGTTGGGCGTTTGCGGCTCCGCCAGTTTGGTTTTGTTAACCCAATTTTAAAATCATTTCATATAGGTTTAGGACTGTCCTACGGTAGGTTTAGGAAGCTTACAAAAAAGTCTGGAGAGAGGGTTGGTTTGATCAGACGACTACTGAATAATGCATCAAGATCGGACGGCCGAAATATTTTCTGTGAATTTCAAACTCATGCTATCTGCAGACCTCAGTATTTCTTTATAATATGGTATTTTTTTATAATATATATAAGTATTTATAAAAAACATTTGTATAAATTAGAATAAAAACGGGTTATTTACGAGTATGTGAGCGGACAATGAAAATAGAGGCTTAGGATTGCTTCAAATCGAAAAGTGTCCAACATAAAAGTTGTAGATCTCGTCGAGACGAACATTTTTCATGTTAACAATTTTTTCATATGATGTTGTTTTGACTCTCAAAAAGGCTCCTGAACACAAACTGTAATGGACCACGCGGGATGAATGAACAGGTACTCGAGAGGAGAATATAGGTACTCGAGAAGAGAATACAGGTACTCGAGAAGAAAATATAGGTACTCGAGAGGAGAATATAGGTACTCGAGAAGAGAATATAGGTACTCGAGAGGCAAAATAAATCACTCGAGATGCAAAATAAATCACTCAAGAGGCAAAATAAATCACTCGAGAGGCAAAATAAATCACTCGAGAGGCAAAATAAATCACTCGAGTAAATTAAAAAACAGGACTCGAGTAGAATTAAGCGGGACTCGAGTAGAATTAAGCAGAACTCGAGTAAAATTAGGCAGAACTCGAGTAATAAGACAATTATTTTGCATGAACAGTGATATCACTCGAGTAGAACAGATATCACTCGAGTAAAAATATTGCATGAAGAATAATTTTTTTGCAAATATATCCTTTTGATCAAACTATATGAATGAATAGTACTTTCATTTTTAAATAGTACTTTAATATTAAAATAATCATATTTATATATTTTTTTGAATAAGAAAACACGAGTTCAAAACGGAGGACCGAGCGTATGCCGAATCAAACGAAATTCGCACCATAGGCGAACACTGACGCTACGAACACAACGACGAAGTCAAAATCAAAATCCGACGAGTCATTCTCGAGATATAAATTTTCAAAGTTTACGACGAACATAAATTCCACAAAAATTCGGAAAATCGTCGAGGCCCAAATATCGCTCGGATCGCGACGAAACTTGACGAGCAAGTCCAAAATTATTTAACTTAAATTTCAAATACAAAATTTTCTCATTACAACAAGAATTCGGCCGACTCGACCGCACGGACGCGAAAATGCCTTAACGGCGTTGCGCCGTCAACTCAACGTTAAAAGTAACGCCACGACGTCATTAATATGACGATACACATTCAAATAAAATCATCGAAAAATCGGGGGCGTTACAGTCACTCACCCTAAAAAAACGTTTCGTCCCGAAACTTAATACAACTCCAAAACCAAACCAACACGATAAAATCAAACATGACTGAAAACATAAAGACATACCCGAAACTAAGAGAAGAGATGCGGATGAGATTCCTTCATTGCCAATTCCAATTCCCACGTCGCACACTCGACGTCTTGATTTTCCAAAGAATCTTGACCATAGGGATGGTCTTTCTCCGTAACACACGCTCTTGAGAATCCAGAATACGAACTGGTTCTTCCACATACGTAAGGTTGGGCTGAATCTGAGGCATCGAGTCGAGAACTTGACGATCATTACGAACACACTTCTGCAACTAGCTCACATGGAACACATCATGGACACCGTGGAAGGTGGCAGGCAACTCCAGCCTATACGCTGAAACTCCGACGCGTTCAAGAATCTGAAAAGTTCCCACGTACCGGGGGTCTAACTTGTGGTTCCTTCCAAATCTTTTAACATCAGACATCGGAGAAACCTTCAAAAAAACCAAGTCTCCAACGGCAAACTCCAGATCGACTCTTCGTTGATTAGCATACTTCTCATAGAGCTCTTGAGTCACACGGAGCTTTTCTCGAATATGAGTCACAGCACAATTCATCTCCTCAAGGGCTTCCGGACCTAGCAACGGTCTCTTACAAACTTCGGCCCAAAACAAAGGAGTTCTACAACGCCTCCCATATAAGGCCTCAAACGGGGCCATTTGTAAACTATCTTGATAACTATTATTATACGCATACTCCATGAGTCTAAGACGCTCGACCCAAGCACCACCATGATCCAAAATATAACACCTGATCATATCTTCTAGGATCTGATTTACTTTTTCCTTCTGACCATTCGTCTGCGGATGATAGGCGGTGGAATACCTTAAATCGGTACCTAACCCCTCCTGTAAACTCTTCCAAAAGTGAGACGTAAATCTGGAGTCCCGATCTCATATAATGCTAACAAGCACTCTATGTAACTTGATGACCTCTTCAAGATATATCTCAGCTATCTTCTTCATCGAATTCCCAATCTTAAACGGAATAAAGTGAGCACACTTTGTCAATCTATCGACTATCACCCAAACAGAATCGTGCCCACAGGGATATTTTGGTAGACCGGTGATGAAATCCATTGAAATACTCTCTCATTTCAAACTTGGAATATCAAGCGGTGTCAGTTTACCACCACGCCTTCTATGATAAGCTTTAACACACTGACACGTATAATATTCCGATATAAACTTCGTGATATCATTCTTCATCTCTGACCACCAAACAATTTGCTTTAGATCTTTATACATCTTAGTGGAACCAGGGTGGTAGGCTACACTGGAACCATGAACTTCAGCACAGATCTTATCTCGAATGTCGCCAAAGGCGGGGACGCAAAATCTATTCCGATACCTCAAGGTATCGAACTCATCCAAAGAGAAATCAGGTAGCTCTCCCTTCACAGTTCTATTCTAGAGGTGTGACAAATCCGGATCATCCTTTTGATGTACTCGAGTAAGGGAAATCCAAGAGGGTTCTTCTGCTTCTAGACTAGCAGGCACAGTACGACTACCAACCTCAATATCCATCAATAAGAGTTCTTCTATCAAGGACTGTACCTACAGATTAAAAATTTTGGCGGCCTTTCTACTCAAAGAATCGGCTACTACATTGGCCTTTCCTGGATGATAAAGAATTTTCACTTCATAATCAGCCACATATTCTAAACACCGACGCTGGCGTAGTGAAGGATCAAGCGCATAACCAACTTGAAAGTCCACCTAGTGTCAGCTATGTGCACCTATGGGGGGGGGGAATAGGTGACGAGTAGCGCTTTTGCGGAATATACGAACGTACCTGCACAATAAAAATACAAAGCACAGCACACAGAAAACACAGGCAATTTATAGTGGTTCCCCAACTTGGGTACATCCACTTTCCCCCTTCGACCTATCTCCCCAACAAGGGACGACTCGGTCACTTCTCCAACGGGATTGAAATCCAATCCCTTCACTAACGGAAGGAGCCCTTCCACACGTGAGAGTCAACACTCCCACAAACCGGGTTGCACCCAACCCTTACAACACGGAACAAAAGTTCCTTTACAACAAAATTAAATATAGAATGTACACGTGATACAAACTTCTTTTGGAGACTACGGTGTTCCTCTTCGTTCGACGACGTGTTCTTGAAGTCGATGAAGAGTCTACAACCTTGGTCTCTCTTGGAGAGGATCTTCCCGGAACCGGCGGCGGCACACGAGCGGCGGCTAGGTTCGGGATCGGCGGCTACGATGATGAGCGGCTGCTGAACTTGGAGATCCAAACTTCGTAGCGAAGCAAACTAGGTCTACCAACGGTCACTCTAGGATCGGTCGTCTCGATCGATTCGGACGGAGGAATTTTTCCCGGTCAACAAATGGAGAGACAAGAGATCTCTGGATAGACGCGTGAGACTCAAGCCTTGCTAGGCTTCTGTCGCCGGAGATTACGAAGGAATCTCAAATGTTGATGGCGACCAACAATCCCGAGCGCGACGGCGGCGGCGGAGAGGAGTCGCGGAATTAGGGTTACGAGGCGGCTCGGTTTCTTTTTCCATTTTCCGTCCTTTTACTGTTCAAAATACCTGTATATAAATACTGTAGAAGTTTTCCAATATGACCGTTTGTGGGAACCACAATAGAAATCCTCAAATCCCGGTCCAGGAATTTAACAGCGGCAGAATCCGGTTCAGGAAATTCCAGAGAAAACGCCAAGGAAAAATCGGCGTGAATCGCAGGCGATTCTCGACGAATCGGCGAGAATCACTAAGTGATTCTCGACGATTCGTCGAGAATCGTTAGTGATTCTCGCCGAATCACTTATTGATTCTCAACGATTTTACTTTGTATGCATGAGCTGCTTGGCCACTGGTTCGGCGAGAATCACTAGTGATTCTCGCCGAATCTTACTTGGCACCATTTAGAGGTGGCCAGAAGGAGTCGGCGAGAATCACTAATGATTCTCGTCGATTCGGCGAGAATCACTAGTGATTCTCGCCGAATCGGCGAGAATCACTTGGTGATTCTCGTCGAATTTGCCTTGGACGAATTTTCGTCTTCCACCCAGGAGCTGCTCCTTGATCCTCCATGCTCCTTGTCTTCTCTTGCATATGAACGGCCCTGTACTTGAAAGTAAGTGCACTCCAATAGAGAGAGTGCGCATAGGCCAACACACTGATCTGCTCAACGAGGGATTACGTCGTGCAGACCCGTGTATATTGACCTACTGCACCCTGACATTGGTGTGCACTTAGCGTGGAGGAACTGCAAGCACAACTTGAGATGTTTCATCAAATACATTGTGAATTCATCTTAACTTGACAGGTGGCTTCCTCAAATCTAGGTAATCGTGGATACAATACCCAACAATCTCCCCCTATTTGACGAAGCCAAAACCCTACTAGCTAAGATGAATAACACTTATCAAATAATAAACATAGCATTCAGAAATTAAACATGCAGCACAAGAGAATATATGCAATCAGATCAGGACTTGAGTCATTCACAAATTCAAATATATATACCAAGATAAATATATTCACATATAATCCAGAATTATTTATATGACAATAATAATCATTAAATGTTCTTAAGACACAGTGACAAGCTATAAAGTGTTGACTATTTGTCCTTAGCTACGTCACCCTTAAGATTTTGAGCCAAGTACTTCTTGCTTTGCCTCTCCATGTATTCTTTGGGCTTCGGGTAGTACCTAGGAGGAGCAACTTTATCTGGATCCTTGTTGTTTCTGAAAAAGATGTTGCGTTTCTCTTCAAACGTTTTGTGCGTTTCCCACTCATACTGGCTATATACTTCGTTTCGATTGATCTCTCCTCTTTCTTGTAGCCAGAAGGTGTCTAAGATTATGTTCCTTGAAACTGGACTCCACCTTTCATTTCGTACCTCCTCCTCATTCATTCGAGTTCTCTTTGCAGCCTGTGTCTCCTTGGATGTCCCTTCTTGAACTTTTCTCTTTCCCCTGGCTTTTGCTAAGGCCTCCTGGTCAAACATACTCCTCAGTTTAGATTTGGAGAGGGCCCTAGCATCAGCGTCATGTGTGGGAGTATCTGCAGCAGCACTTGCACTTACATTCTCAGCAACACTTACTTCCTCAGCAGCCTTAGATGTCTCAGGGACATGAATATCGAAAGGATGGTCAGGTAGGACGACGCCTAACGTACCCAGAGCCTGTTGGAGCATCCACCAGCAGCTCTCATAGACATATTTGCTTGATTGTGCGAAGTTTGTATCCATGCTTTCTTGGAGCTCGGCCAACTTAGCGATATACTCTTTCTCCCCCTTTTTGGCTTCGTCAGCTATGCAGTTGGCATATGAGTGCAGGGAGTCATCAATATGCTTAGTTGTCTTGGTGAATTCAGTGATCAGGGCCTGCTGATTTGCATTTAAAGTGACCATATTACCATCAAACTTCTGAATATTGTTGGCTACAACGTGTGCGTTCTGATTTACAACAGCCAGAGTATCAGTATTCTTTTTCAAACCAGCCATTAAAAGTGTGACAGCTTCGCCGACCGCGGTATACTTTTCTTCGAATTTCTTCTCCATCACATCCAGTTATGGTTGATCTCTACCATATTTTTAAGCATGAGATCTTCAAAAGTCTTAATCTTTTTCAGCAGTGTTTTCTGAGCTGTATCAAAAGAGGCTTTAAGCTCGTTCACTATTCCTTGAATGATATTGATAGTGTGAGTGGCCAGCTCATCTCGTAACGGTATGGTCAGAGGAACTTGAGGGCCTTGCATTTCTGCAGACGCATCTGTGGAGCTGGATACCATCACAGTCTCTACAGGAGGAATGTTGGCGGCCTCTGTAGAGTTATTTAACTCCCCCTCCACTGGTGCAGATTTGTCAGGTGGAGGTTCAACAGGATCCGGAGTCTCAAGTACTTCATGGCCCTCATTCTCATCTTCCTCTCCGTCCTCATCCAAGAAGTCAAGTATATCAGCAGCTTCTTCCAATTCTCGATCAGCATTTCCAGTGCTTCAGCTTTGGTTCCTTGAGTGCTTCTATTCAGGACCTCCTCATCCTCCAGCTCAGGTTCACTTACTTCATGAATTTCGGCCACCGCATCTCTGTCCACCTGGGCAATTTCAGAAACTATATCTGTATGAGGGGGTAGAGTCTCCCCCTCGATTCCTGCAGTCACGGTATCAGGAATTTCACCGAGGGAGACTGCTGGAGATACTTCCTCGTGCTCTTCCACAGCAGGCTGCCCGATGCGCCGCTCCCATCGATCAAACACACTTGCATCCATCTTTTTCAAGTAGTGGAGAGGGACGCCTTTGCTCATGTCGAACGTGTCTCCGTTGAGCTGGTTGAGATATAGACTTATGATGCGGCCGAAACTAGGAGTGCCCAGAGTGTCCTTGATCTTTTGGAACAGCAATTCCCCCCAGTTGAACCTCTTGCGGCAGACAACAACTATGAGAATTTTGAACATATCTCCTGAGATATGATCATGGGAGCCCGGCTTGCAGATGAGCACTTTCCAATAACGTCAGATAGGAGCTTCCCTTCTTCATTCATCTCTTTTCTCTTTATTGATCGAGTTCCTCTTGGAAGACCGCAGAACAAGAGAGTTCTGGCTTTGTCCTCGTCCTCCAGATAGTCCTCCTGCTCCGAACTAGAAAGCTGCAGGTAGAGAGTTAGCTTACTGGCAGACATTTTACTTTAGTCCCAGCCACCTTGCTCTTGATTATGGAGTCTCTATCTCGGAGCCTTGCGGTAGAGAAGAACTCCAGCACTTCTTTGTCCAGGACTTTGCAAGGGTGCTCCAAGACGAAGGTTAGCCCAGCCTCTTCCAGCATAAGAATGATATTCCGGAATTCGTCTGAGGCATGAGAAAATCCAGTGCGAACCAGCTCACAGCCAGAGACCAACCCTGCAGTCGTCCTTGGAGCCATTGTAGATCTAGAGAGAAGCCCTACTCAAAATGTTAATGAACTTTCAAAAAGGAAACTTCATTAGTGGATGCTTCGGGTGAGGGGATACCTAGAGGTGAAGTCGGTGAGGTGGTTTGAGCGGAGGAAAATCGAGACTTGGGGAGATCGACGGTGCGGGCTTTGGCGGGAGTCGTCGGGAGCCTTTCAACGAGAACTTTGCGAGACCCTTGCGGGAGCTTAGGGGGAGACTTCACGAGCTGCGGGTTTCGGCGAGTCGGAGGGTGAGCTCCCGCGGGTTGCGGCGAATCGGTGGAAGAACTTGAGAGAGCGCTTGCAGGATTCGTGAAGAAGGCGAGGGTCGTCGGGAGTGCTCTTGCGGGAGTCGTGAAGAAGGCGAATAGGCGGAGTGACTCTTTCGGCGGGATTTATCTAAGTCGTTGGGATTCGGGGTGAATGCCAAGGGTCGGCGAGCTCCTTCGGCGGGATTCCGAGTATATAAAGTGAAATTGATATTTTTCTTTACCACTTGTAATTTAAGGGTTTTCTTTACTAGGAATTGAAAGGTTCCGAGGTTCCGAATTGAAGAGTTTTTCTACTGGGAATTTCCACGTTGGGAAGCATTGCAACATTTTCAAATTCTTCGGATGTCAAGTTAATATAAGATTAATAAATACATGTTTATTGTAACGACAATCTATTTGGATTTGAGCGAGACTTCTCCAGACACTTCTTGATGTCAATTGTGATTTGTCGAAATTTACAATGACATATCTTTGTTAACCTTTTATTGATGTGTAATGGTTTGCATGCCTCGAGTTAATCTCTCCATAAAGGTGCACACATACATGATAAGCATAAGTATATGTATACACAAGGATAGAAATATATATATTTATTTTGAATGAGGATGCATCATGACACAAGTCCTTGAACTGATCAAAATTACCTGGGATTTGGAGAGTCATCGTCTTAGTCCCACAGGTAGAACACATTGGTGGCTCAAAGTGAGTAAGCTCAACCAGGTAGCCCATCTGTTATTGCAGACGCTTGTTCCAAGTTAGCCTTGAGCCACCTACTGTCTAGTTCCCATCGTATTCACGGGGACCTAGACTACCCTGCAAGACAGAATTACTTTACCTTAGGAACCCAAATCATATTGGGTCCTAGGTTTCTATTAGCATAAGCACGCAACTGCCTTCCTTCAGAAAACCTGTCTGGAAGACTACCTCTGTCCCTAGAATGTGGATAAGCCCTTGCTGTGGGCACAGAGGGGTTGTGCCAACAGTCAATGGCAAAGTGCCCCACTTTGCCGCAGCACCAACAAGGGTGAATGTTGTATCGCCGTTTTCGACCTGATCTAGTGACTGACGTAGTCACGGTCCTTGGTCTAAACGGGATAGGGCATGATCTTGTCACAAAAATTTCTCTTCCATCGCGACACGTGGAAGGGTGGAAAGAATGCATGTTGTGAGCGTTATGAGGCCGGGAAGGTGGTGCCATTCTTCCAGGCATCTCCCTTACAGAGGCCCTATGGAACCTGACATCATGACTTCTATCCTCTCTATCCCGTGTCCTCGAGTGGTGAGAAGTCTTCTGTGAGCTGGGACATGCTGATCCACACTGTGTTGAGGCAGTGGCAGTGAATATAAAGGGCTCAGAATGAGCCTTAGATATTTCCTCATGGGTGGCCATGACGCCCCTTGCACTATGGACGTTTCCACATGGGGACAAATCACCCTTGCAGTGACCACGACTATTCCTGTGGTCATACCTGAAGGTATGATGAGTTACCTTCCTGCTTGGAGTGGGGGGTCGGAATACCGTTTCCCCATTTCTCCATGCCTTGATAATCCGGGAGATCCACCCGGTTTCTTGCTTTCTCTTTATAGCATCAACTTGGGAAAAGTTTGATACTATATGTTTCTCATTCTCCAGACTACTCTCTAGAGCTGAGATCTTAGAGTCCTTGGCCTTGTTGGACGCCAATTGGAGGACCAACAAGACCTTCAGTCGAGCAATCTCTTGTGCTTGCTCCTCAGCAAGTAGATTGCTTGACTGAAGGGCTCTCTTCAGGGAATCAGCATTTTCTGAAGGAGGGCAGTTCCTGTCTTCAGAAATTTCAAGAGATATGGGGCAGGATGAGGAAGTTACCTGCACTTCTGTGTTATTGTCGTTAGATCCAGTGACTATTGGTTCATCCACATCAGAGCTGCTTTCCTCACTATCCTCTTCAGTCTCTGACACGGACACTAGAGCTCTGATGCAGTCCGAAGGATCCTTGCCTTCATCTTCAGAAGTGAGGACTCCTACATACGCTTCATCCTCTGATTGACAGCATAATCCAGCTTTCTCTGACCCCCCCCCATTAGCTCTGAGATCATCATCCACAGAGATTTAGCCGTTCTACATTTTTCCAATCTAGAGCGAGAGGCTCCAGACCAGACATCCATGATGATTTGTCGAATCCTCTCGTCCAAGTGAAATAGTGATAGTTCCGTCTCTGACATCTCAGCAATGCCCATGGGCACTTGGATCCCAGAGTCGGAGGTCTTCATGGGGATAAACGGACCCTCTTCCAGAATAAAGGATGCTCGAGGATCGATAGCATCAAGGTGAAATGATACTCTCATTCTCCAGATGGGATAATAATCCTTTGTGCATGCGGGGAGTTTGAGTGGCGGAATCTCATAATCCAGATCCATGCTTCTGACACTGGTGGCAGGATTCTACTCAAGGTGTTAACCTTTTTGAAGAGTAACCTCCCTCTGATACCACTTGAAAGTCCACCTAGTGTCAGCTATGTGCACCTATGGGGGGGGGGGGGGAATAGGTGACGAGTAGCGCTTTTGCGGAATATATGAACGTACCTGCACAATAAAAATACAAAGCACAGCACACAGAAAACACAGGCAATTTATAGTGGTTCCCCAACTTGGGTACATCCACTTTCCCCCTTCGACCTATCTCCCCAACAAGGGACGACTCGGTCACTTCTCCAACGGGATTGAAATCCAATCCCTTCACTAACGGAAGGAGCCCTTCCACACGTGAGAGTCAACACTCCCACAAACCGGGTTGCACCCAACCCTTACAAAACGGAACAAAAGTTCCTTTACAACAAAATTAAATATAGAATGTACACATGATACAAACTTCTTTTGGAGACTACGGTGTTCCTCTTCGTTCGACGACGTGTTCTTGAAGTCGATGAAGAGTCTACAACCTTGGTTCATGTGATTAGTTGCACCAGATTCGATGAGTCATTTACCTTGAGTAACCACGTGAGCACTACCTGAGGAAGTGACCACCGACGCAGATGGCTTGGAAGAGGAGGTGGAAGCATCACCAGAAGGATGAAGATGTGGATGTTTCAGCCAGCATCGATCCATAAGATGCCCAGTGCGGCCACAGTGAGAGCAGAGGAAGTGGGAAGAACTCCGGCCACCGGAATGATGGTTGCGACTACCAGAGCCGCTCCGTTAAGTCTGGTGAGCATATTGTTCTGGAGGAGGAGAAGACAGAAGTGGATGCTGAAGAAGAGATGTAACCACTGCAATGTATTCGGTCGTTGTATCCAAGTTGGGAGAGTCCGCTTCACCCAAGATTTGTTAGTGGATCATGTCGAAGCCGGAGGAGGTAGCACACCACAAGCAGTTCTTGAAAGTACTTGTGCTGTTCAGCAAGATCCGCAGAGAAGGGGCGATGTTAAAGGATCTCAGCCTCAAGAGCTTGAACTTGTTGATAAGCGGCAATAGGAGACATAGACGGACGGGCAAATAGGTCCGCATACAAAGTATAAATATGGGATGTCTGAGCCCCCTTTGAGTACAGAGCAGCAAGATGAAGCCATACCTTCTTGACCGTCTCATCATAACGGAAAACAGGAATATATTCATCGGAAAGACTATTAGCGAGCCAAGTGCGGACAAGCGCATCGCTAGCCTCCCAGTAGTCAAATTCAGCAGAAGTGGTGGCAGGAGTATCATCGGTAAGGTGGTGGCGTTTGTGTTGTGAGCGGAGGAGGAAGGTGAAGGAGATGCTCCAATCTGGTTAGTTGGAACTAACAAGCTTGGAGACGGTGCCAAGATTCCCGGAAGGAATGGGAGGAGGAGGTGGAGTTGTCACAGGAGTAGCATTGGTGGTAGAAGAGCTAGAAAGGGCCATGGAGGAAGCTGCACGGTTAGAGGGAAGAGAGAAAGGCCGTGCGGGAAGAAAGAGGCCGAGGCAGATAAAAGGTTGCGCGGAGAGAGAAGACCGCAGCGAACAGAAGAAGAATACGCAACAGAGAGAAGGAAGAAGTCGCGCGGGAAGAGAGCAGGCCATGCGAACAGAAGACCGAGAAGCCACGAAAATAGGCCGCGAAGAAGAAGAAGGCTACGAAAACAAAGAGCAGCGACAAAGGAGGAGAGGCCGCGCGAATAAGAGGCAAGAAGGAGATCAAGTCGCGCGGGCAGAGGAAGGCACTGAATCAGGCAGACAAGATCGCGGGCTCTGATACCATGTGTGAACAGAAAAAGAAAGTCCGGAAAATGGACAAATAGAAATTTTGTATTCCAAAAAGGTATCAATTACATGGTATAACCTCCCTTTTATAGAATGGAGGAGATGGGAGAGATTACAAATAAATAATGTGGGACTAAAAAATATCATGTACAAGCGGTTTAACATAATTACAAGTCGCCAAGCCGTGAGGTTTGATGAATGGAAAACTTCCCGGCAATCACAAGAGAAAGACACCAAGCCGCCACACTAGACCGCCAGGTTGCCCGGTCTCCAAGTAGCCAGGGACTGATTGACAAACCGCCAGAACACCAACAGTAATAGGATGGCAACCAAACCGCAGGAGAGAAACCGACAGACCGCCCGGACTGCAACCCGCCAAAGTCAGACTGCCAGACCGCCCGGTCTCTAATATACAACATCGTCAAACATTATTACTCTTGTTTTCTTCATTTCTAGGCTAAGAAACTTTAATTTGCAGTCTATCATGTGTTTTTAAACATCCCGAGTCCAAGTACCACATGTATTCCTTATCTTTAGCCTACCAACACACCTAGAAAGCAGATGAGAGTAAAGATCTGGTTACCCAAGTGGTTTCTCCCATAGAATAAGTGGATTCCTTAGGTTCCCAGACTTGTTTAAAAAGACTATGACCTTTCTTCCTGCAAGAGCCAGTAGTGTCTCCAAACCTATTGCATTTGGCACAAGTAATAAAAGGTGATGACGTATTTTTCATAATTAAATTTGGACTCTTACAATAAGATGGGTTATCAACAGAGAAATTATTTTTATTTTTAAATTTTATTATTTGGACTTTTAGATATCGCCAGCAGCAGTAGTTATTGTGGGGCGATAGCATCCACTGACGTATCCAAGTCCGTGCTTTGCAGATCCATGACACTTGTTAGCTAAAATCATATCCAGTGATTTTCGTCCAACTCCAAACTTTTTAATTGTCACATTTAAATCATGGATTCAGGTTTTCAAAGCAGTGTTTTTGGTGACTAACATAACACACCGATTTGCAAACGCCTTTTTACCATTTTCTACTTCAGATTGAGGAGATTTTAGTTATCCCTCTAAGTCCCTTTTTCCTTTGGAAAGAGAAACAACATTTGATTGGGAATTAGCAAGAGCTTCTTCTAATTATTTTACCATTGCCAAAGAGTGATCACACTTTTGACAAATGATCTTCTCCTTCCCAAGCACTTTCAATTCAGTAGATAATTTTTTATTTCCTTTAACAAAATTTTGTTTTCAAACTTTAACAAATCATTATCTTTTAAACTTTTATCAAAAAATTTGTATGTTTGTAAAAATTCAGAATATAATTTATCATAATTTGGATTTGTTATCTCAGTATCGCTCTAGACACTATATTTGTCTTTAGATGGAGAGACACTTTTTCCCATCAAACACATGTTGGTTTCCTCATTATCTTCAGAACTTGATCTACACGAACCTTTAGATGAATTATCATCTCCAGTCTCTGCCTTCAAGACCTTCTTATTGTTCTTTTTCTCATGCCTCTTCTCTTTTTGCTCTTTCAGATACTTTGGTCACTTACTTTGAATATGTCCAATCCTTTTATAATGATAGCATTCTGGGGGTAGATGCTCTTCATCATCATCGATATCATCTTTTCCTTTTCCTTTCTTAAATCCAGATTCTTTCTTGTTAAAATACTTCTTGAACAAATTTATCCTTTCAGGGTTCCTCATAAATCTCTTGAATTCTTTATGAACATACTCGCTTTATCCAATTCATCATCTTCATCTGTTTCACTCTCTACTTCTTTCATGGACTTTAATGCCAACGTCTTCTTTTTCGGCTCCAAGTTGTACTCTTGTTGTTGAATTTTTAGTTCTACTTCATGAGTTTTTATATTTTTGATGAGGGTTTCAATTTGGAGAGTTTTAAGATCATGTGATTCTGAGATGGCGGTCACCTTTGGATTGAACTTCGGGGGAAGTGATCGTAAAATCTTTCTCACAAAATCACCGTTGGAGAAATTCTTTCTAAGAACTTTGGAGTCATTGGCGATCTTTGTAAATCTTGTATACATAGAGTCAACATCTTCGTCGACTTCCATCCCGAACTTTTCAAATTCTGACTCAAAATGAAAAAGATTTGAGTCCTTCACCTGTGATGTACCTTCATGAGTAACTTCAAGCAAATTTCAAATATCATATGTAGTTTCACATGCACACACCCTATTAAATTCAGTTCTATCTAACGCACAAAATAAAGTGTGCATTGCCTTAGTGTTATTTTTGCATTTAAGTTTATCAGTTTCATCTCATTTATTCTTAGGTTTCTCCATAATGACCCTTCTAACTACCGTTGTTGGTGGAGTGCAGCATTGTTCTATCATACCTCATACATCAATATCTAAAGTGATTAGAAAACATGGCATTCGAGTTTTCCAGTAATTGTAATCCGTTCCAGTGAATAAGGGAGGTCTACTAATTCCTTGCCCCTCAAAAAAATACGCGATCGTTATTCGACATTTCTCCCGGTGGTAAAACAATTTTGGAGAAACCTGACACTAATACCAAGTGTTGGATCTTGAGGCGCCATTAGAGAAGGGTGAATAAGGGCGAATGTTTTTTTATAATTTTAATTAGCCAATTAAAAAAAGAAATCAAACAAACTTTTTCACAAGTAAATACTCATAGCAAACACTTAGAAAATTATAAGAAAATTGAAATGAAAATTTATTTCATAAGTGTGGTAAAACAAAAACTATAGATTTCAATAAAGCTTAAAATCAAGGTTGTGAAGAAAAGTCTTCTTTTTCGAATTCACCGGTCCTTCTCCCAAAGACCGGCCGTCTAAAGCCTATCTCTCCCTAGATATAGCAACTAGTCTCCCCCTAGATCTATCTATGACCTAGTCGTTGTACACAAGGCGACAATTTTCCCCTAAATCACACAAGGGCCTCGTCGCCACTCACATGACGATGATTTCTCTACAGTTTACAGAATGAATGAAAGAAAAGAAAACTAAAATAAAAACTCCCTCTGGTCTTAAGCGTTGAAGAAGACGATAAATCCTTGCAAAGATCGCTGGAGTTGGAAAGCATGGACGGTCCCTTCTTCGCTCTTGCTCTTGCTTGAACACTTAAGAGTTTTTCTGGTTCTACAGAGTTATTAAGCTGGGATTGCATGGGATGAAGGCGCCTGAAAGTGTGTAACATCAAATTCTCGAAATCCAGCCTTTATATAGATTTTGCACTATCGCCTGACGATAGCTCGATATCGCCTGCGATGTCTCTGTTTGCTGCCACGTGTCCCACACTGCAATAACTACGCCGAAAGTTGGAGAATGTGTACGGTCGTGGGCCTGTCACGTCGCGATAGTATGATATCACCTGAAGATATCTTGATTTATGTACTTCGTGGTAACCGTTGAGAATCATGGTCTACATCATGGATGACGTCAACGTGTTATCGTTGGGCAATAGTTATTATCGTCAGCGATAGCTCTACTTAGTATAGGTTGTTGTACGTCACCCATACAAAATCATTGGGGTATTGTACCTATTATATCTGCATATCACAAACACATTATGATTAAATACATTCATGATTTGTTATTTTCAAATCAAGGAGTGTAGAACTCATGCTCCAACACTCCTTGCCTGGGATGCATCTACTATAGGTAGCATGTCCAGGATGCTTCTTAGTTTCCTCTTGCAACTCCGACTCCTGCTTGTGTGGCAAACTTCATGGCCGGATGGGGAATCGACGGAATTGCTCCAAATGCTGCCTGAAGCGGGCAGCCGAAGATCGCATTGTATGGTGACTTTGTCTCTACTGCCTCGAACTAAACCTGGTGAGTTGCTTGTTTTGAAAATTCTCTTAAGATAACTGGGAGTGTGATTATTCCCTCGTCTGGCACTGGTCCTCCATTAAAATTGTAGATCGGGCCAGCCGATATTTTGAGTTTCTTCTTGGGGATGTGCATTACTCGAACTGCTAGCATGAACAATACATTGATCGAGATTCCGTTATCCACTAGTATCTGCTTGACGTGGAAGCTCGGGTCTCTGATCTCTTCCATTATGATGAGCGGGTCTTGGTGTGGTGTCAGCAGTCCCTCGACGTCCTCGTCTACGAAGTTGATCTTTTCCTTCGCTGTTATACTTGGATCAAGTGTGCTCTGAGTGATTGAATTTATTGTAGCAAATGGAGACCCGGCTATGGTCTTCATTATGCTGACAACTTGCCCGCCCCATGCGCTTCTTGACGTGTAGGTGGCTGCTCCCTCCTATGCCTGGCTGGCTGGCCTCTTGCTTGACCCTGAATAAACCTCTCGAGGACCCCCTGTCAGATGATCCATTCGATCCCATCCTTTAACCTAACACATTATTCAGTTGAGTGCCTTGTCCCCTTGTGAAATTCACAATATTTTGTTCGATCTCCTTTTCCCACAGGGACTTCTCGGGGCCATCTGTAACGTTGGGTCATCGCAAATTGCGTAAATCACATTAGTACGGGTGGTTTTGAGTGTTGTGTACTCCTAATATCACTTGGGGGCCGGTCCTTGCGACGATCCTACTAGCGGGGGTTTCCCCTGCACTCCTCTTGATGCCTTTGGGCGGCTCTTCTCTCTTCCTTTTAACACCTCCTTCAAACTATCTTGGATGAGCCTCAATCGCTTTGTGGACCGCAATTTACACTTCGAATCGATGCACAAGGTCTGGGTAGCTGGTAAATGTTTCCCTCATTAATGTGGAGTAGAATTCTCTAGGCCAGAGACCCTTGAGGAGGAGCACACGCAGGAGTTCCGAGTCCACCCTTGGTATCTGCCTGGCTTTTGTGGTGAATTGATCGAAGAACTCCTTAAGTATCTCTACCTTATTCTGGCAGATTTCAAAGATATGGCATGGATCCATTACAATGTGGCGGTTGACTATGAATTGGTCCAGGAACTGCTGGGTAAGCTGGGCAAAGTTCCGAATAGTTCCTTCTCCGAGTGAGTGGTACCACGTTCTTGTCTATCATTTCAAAGTGGCGGGGAAGACTTGTCAGAGCAACTAGTCGAGCACGTTGTAGATGTGGAGGATTGTGGTGAAGTAATTCACATGCTCTAAGGGATCTTTGGTCCAGTCGTATGATTCAATGCTTGGAAGCTTGAAACCTATGGGGACCGGGTATGCCAGCACCTCTGGCACTAAATGTGATTCGTTCTTTACCGAGCGGTAGATTTGTGACCCTCAACGGCCG
>CM077154.1:104804601-104868472 GCA_039583875.1 Platanthera guangdongensis | reverse complement strand
GGGGGGGAATCCCTACCTGGATGCAATGTCTCCCCAGATGAAATTCTTTACAGTCCGAGAAGTGGTCTTGGTCAGATCTTTTGCCTCGATCCATTTGGAGAAGTAATCGATCATGACGAGGATGATCTTCCTATATCCGCTGGCCTGAGGAAAAGGCCGATCAAGTCCATTCCCCAGATAGTGAAGGTCCATGAAGCAGTGATCAAGTGAAGGTGCTGAGCTGCTTGTAGTTAAAGGGGTGTGAAGAGCTGACAATGAGGACACTTCCTGGAGAAAGCTTCCGCATCCTTTCAAATGGCGGGCAGAAGTATCCGTGACTTAGAATTCTCTGTTCCAGAGTATGAGTTCCCAAGTGGCTGCCACACTCTCCTGAATGAATCTATTCCAGAACACGAGGGACTTCTGCCTCCGATAGGCACCGGTCCAGAGGGCCTGAGATAGTCTTACGATAGATCTCTCCTTACTATAGCAGGTAATATGCATCTTTGTAACGGAACTTCCACTGATCTCCCTCGCTGGTAGGAAGCCGACTTGTTGCCAAGAAATAAATGAATGGATCCCTCCAAGAAGCCTTCTGCTCGATCTCCATCATCTCCCCCTCTTCGATGGACAGTCAGAGCAGTTCTATCAAGCTTCCCCCAGCCCGGGGACCATACGTGGTGAGGTAATCGACCACTGAATTCTCCTCTCTGGGTACATGCTCGATGAAGAAGGATCAGAATTCCCCGATCAGACCTTTCACTTTGACTAAGTACTTCTGTAGGACTGGATCATTCACTTCAAACTCTCCTCCGATCTGGGATGCGACTACCATCGAGTCAGTGAAGGCCCTAATATCCCGAATTTCTAGCTCCTTGGCGAGACGAAATCCAGCCACCATGGCTTCGTACTCTGCCTGGTTATTTGTAACGAGGAAGAGGATCTTGATGGTTTGCTCGATCCTGGTTCCCTGGGGTCTTACTAGTATGACTTCGGCTCCCACGAAATACCTACCTGAAGCCCCATCCATGAACATCTTCTAAGAGACTGGGCTAGAAGAGCCTTTGTCTCCTCCCACATTGGCTGAAAAGTCAGCCAGGAAATATGCTACTGCCCGCGCCTTGATCACTACCCTCGGAGAGTAAGAAATGTCGAACTCACTAAGCTCTACTGCCCACTTTGCCAACCTACCTGAATGCTCCATCCCATCCAGGATACTACGCAGAAGGTGATCAAAGATGACCCTGATGGAGTGAGCCTAAAAATAAGGACGGAAACTCCGAGCCGAAACGACCACAGCAAACACCAACTTCTCCAGGATAGGATATCTCGCTTTTTCCTGTCGCAGTACTCTACTCACATAGTAGATGGGGAGCTACTTCTTGCCTTCTTGTCTGACCAACACTGAGCTGGCCTCCTCTGCTCCTACTCCTAGATAGAGTAAGAGGTCTTCATCTCCATGTGGGCCTTAGAGGAGAGGAGCTTGGGTTAGTTGTTCCTTGAGCTTTCCGAAGGCCTCCTCACACTCCGCGGTCCACTCAATCTTTTGATTCCACCAAAGAGTTTTAAAGAATGGAGAGCACCTCTCTCCTGCCTTGGATAAAAATGACTAAGGCATGCCAACCTTCCTATCAACCTTTGGACTTACTTGGGATCTCTCGGGGATGCCATCTCCAGAATGGCCTTGACCTTGTCCGAGTTAGGTTCCACCCCCCTGGGAGTGAGGAGATGACCTAAGAACGTTCCTCTTCCTGCACCAAAGATGCACTTGGCCGGGTTGAGTCTCATCTTGTACTTCCTTAGGGTGGTGAAGGTCTCCACCAGATCCGCTATATGCTCCACGACGCTTTTTCTCTTGATAAGGAGATCATCCACATAGACTTCCAGGTTCCGCCCCTTTTGCTCTTTGAAGATTTGGTCCATCATTTCTGGTAAGTTGCGCCCGCATTATTGAGCCCAAAGGGTATCATCTTTTACCTATAGCAGCCATCACTGGTTATGAAGGAGACGTTGCGGTAGTCGGGGGGGGGGATGCATCCAGATCTAGTGATAGCCTGAAAAAACATCAAGAAAACTCATCACAGGAAACCCGAATGCAGAATCAACCAGTGCGTTGATTTGAGGCATGGGGTAGCAGTCCTTCAGGCAAGCTTTATTCAACATAGAAAAGTCGATACATAGACGCCAGCCCCTCCGGGCTTTTTCACTATTACAATATTGGAGACCCAGCATGGATACCGGATCTCCGAAACAAAACCTGACTTTAGCAGCTTCTCTACTTCCTCCCTGATCAGACCAGCCAACACAGTAACACTTTTCATTTGTTTTTGACGAACGGGAGACACTGAGGGATCCAGGTTGAGGCGATGGCAGGCAACATTGGCGTCAACTCCTAGCATCTCGGTGGCGCTCCAAGCAAAAACGTCGATGTTCTCCTGTAGGCAAGTGACCATTTCTATCTTCCCCTCGAGCAGCAAGGATCCTCTGACCTTCAGCAGACCAGGATCTCCTCCTTGGGAGATCACTTCCACCTCTTTATGTCCTCAGCACATGCAATCCTTTCTCCCTTTCTAGCAGCTCGTCCAACTTCTCCGTGTCCCCCATCCAGCTGATGGTACTGACGACATTCAGTTAGCCCTCCCTAGAGTCTTTCGGATCCCCCTGATCCTGACTTGGACATCCCCACGATAGTACTTCAAGCATTGATGATAAGACAACAGGACGACCTTGAAATAATTGATGAGGGGATGCCCGAAGATGGCATTGTATCCACTCGGTGCATCGACGATGATGAAGAGACATCAGATCGAAGTCCTACCGAGAGTAACCAGAAGCTCCACTGCCCCTTCTACCTCTTTCTTCTCCCCTGAATAGCCAAAGAGGGGTGCATCTGCAGCCTTGACCCAAGACGATTCGACCTAAAGCCTGACGAAAGTTCTCTTGAAGATGACGTTCACCGAGCTCCTGTTATCCGCGAGGATTCGGTCGATGGTGAACTCTTCAATGGTAGCTTGAATAACCAGGGCATCGTGGAAGGGGTTCTCATTCCCCAACATATCCTCCTCTGAGAAGGTGATTTCTTCTAACGGCGGCGGATTCTGCGAATTTGAGGCGATGTTCTTCTTATAGATTTGATGGAGACTTCCCTTGCGGGAAGCTCTGAGCCCGGCTCCTCCGTTGATTACCCCGACGTGCCCACCTCCTGGGCCATGGATCACCTCTCTGCGACCTCCCAGGTCGACACGATCCTCATTCCTCCTCCCCACTAGAGCTTGGAATGCCACTTGTCCCACCGGGGCCACCTGCCTTTGCTGCTCCCTCTCCACAACTCCTGCTTCCAACCTCCTTCTCGCTTCCCAGAACTCCGGGCAAGCCAACGTCCCATGCCCCTCTACTCGATGGATGCCGTAGTAAAGGGGAATCTCCGCTTCCTGACACATCGCTCATTGCTCCATCCGACGACGCTTGTTGCCCTGACGGGTAATGGCCATTTCTTCCCTTCTTCCAGCTCCCCGACCTTCCTCCTGCCGGTTGCCATTCCTCCTCTCCCATTGGATGCGTGGTCTCGCTGGTGGCCTCCACTGGGGAGATCCTCGAGGAACTTGAATCTCCTATCTTCCCCTCTCCTTACCTGGGCCTCTACGGGCCTTCTCTCCTCTTGTCTTCGAGGCCTCTCCTGCCTTCTATATTCCACCCTCTTGGGCTCTTCTCTCTTCCTCTTATCCTCTCTTCTCCTCAGCTCCTCCTTCCTCCTTTCGACCTTCCTCTCTGGAGACCTTCCAGCCTTCGTCCCTGAAGGTCCTGCTCTCCCCATTTCCAACGGTTCATCCCCATCCAGCCCTGCCAAGAAATCTTTGTTCTTCTCCTCTCCTTGGACAAAAGTATTAGCCCTCTCTACCATCTCCTCAAAGGAGCTCGAGGGGGTTGGATCCCATCTCCATGCTGAAAAGACCCTGTTTCAACCTGAACTTCAGGGCCACCATCAGAGTAAAGCTATCCACCTCCTCTACCACTAAGATCACCTCCTAGAAACGATCTATGTAATAGTCGAGACTCTCGTGCTGCCCTTGGTTGATTTTAAATAGGGCTGTTGCTTCCTTCTTCCTCTTCTTAGATGTCGCAAACCTCACCATGAGGCCCCAATGCAACTCAGATAAACAATAGACGGAACCTGCTGGCAGCTGGTGAAACCAGTCCCTCGCATTACCTTTGAGGGTAATGGAGAAAAACCGGCACTTGAAAGCGTCAGACATGTTGCGGATGGAGACGACATCTTCAAACCACTTAAGATGCCTGACAGGGTCATCCCTGCCAGAATAGTAGGTGAGAACGGGTTCTCTAAACCCTTCGGGGATGGGGGCGGCAAGGATCTTGTCATAGAAGGGGCTCCTCCCTCCCTGGCGGTGATGAGTTTCATCCTCGCTGGAAATATCATACTCGCTCCATTGGAGAGTATCTCGGTATCTCACCGGCGACATTGGATCTCAGAAACGGACCCCTTGGCTGCCCGCCGGATGGTGTCGCGACTGCATCGATCTCTCTTCTATTGCCCAAGCGGGCTCCTCCCCAGCTCGTCTCAGCGACGCTTCCTCATCTAGCGGTGTCACGCGATGGGGGGAGGTCGCCGTGACATCCGAGCGATGAGAAAACCCGGCAAGGATGGTTTTCTCAATTCTTTTTGCGAACTCCTCGAACACAGCAATGGTCATGAACTTTCCACCGTGCATAAGATCACCAGCTCCTGCCGAGTTACCGACCCACTCTCTATGCTCGCCATTATTAGGCATCTTGTTAAACCACCAAACTTTCCTTCTTGGCTGCGATCCACGCTCGCGCACCAAGTGTTGAAGCGAGGAAAAAATCCCGAACTCAGAATTTGGATCAAGGCCGCGTAAGGTTATCGGTTCAGGGGTGAGACTAGACATGTACAACCTTGGGCTCGCGGGAGGCGGCTCAAGCAGCAGAGCAGAGAAGCTTGCGAGAGGAATTAGAGAGGCGAGTGGGACCATGTGGTCCACACGCAGGAGGCGAGACAAGGCTCGTCGCAGTAGGCGAGATGTCCTTTGGGGCATGGGCTGGCCCTTGAGGGTGAGATGGCTCCCATAAGGCAGGAGGACAGCGAGACGAGCAGGTGATCTTGTCCCGCCCGCCACTCATTTCCCCACTCACCATATAATAAAAAGGTGTTTTTACCTTCTTACCCCCAGGGGGAATTTTACTCTTCTACCCCATATAATCTTACCCTTTTGTCCTCGGTGGTCTGCATATAGCCCTTCAGAACATCAGATTTTGGCTGTTGGTAGACCCAACCCAGGGTATTTTGGTAATTTCAGGTCGGTTCAGTATGATTATTTATAGATCAAACTCAGAGGCCTATAAATACACCGATAAGGTGCCTTGAGTTGGTTGTTGAACATTTCCATATTCTTCCTTAGAGGCACCTAGCTCAGCATTGGCTAGGGAGGGGGATAACTTCAGATTCTTCAGGGTAAGAGGTGGGACCTCCGAGCTGAGACCTTCAGTCTGTTTCTTGTCCTGTGACTCACATTGGGATGGTGGTTCGAGAAGAGTAAGTGTGTGTTGCAGCTTCAGGTCCGAACTATAGGTGGAATTGGGTGACTGGTTTCAACATTTTTGGTGCGATGAACGTGGACCACAGCCCATACGGAAGAATCTCGAGCTACGTCATGATAGGAGGTCATGGAGAAGGAGACAGAGATGGGTCAGATAACCTGGGAGGATTCGTTGGATGGGAGAAGTTCATGGCGTCAATCAAAGGCGTTATGGACATGCTATAGGGGATCTCGCGACAGGGTGATTGATCGACCCCGCTATCTCAAGTGCCTACTCTTATGCCGCAGGAATATCTCGTCTCGGCAAGAGTGGGAGAAGCTGCCCCAGGGAGGCGACTGATGCGTGTAAATCGGCAAGCGCACCGGTCGCACAAGTAATAAAGTTTTGGGAATAAATCCCCGAGTGTCGGTCTCTTAAGGAATGCAATTAGCGTAGAACGACAACAATACAGAGAATATCGTTATGAGAGTTATAAATAGAAAAAAGAGGAAATAGAGGACTTGGGAGATTGTGGATGTTTGATCTACTGAACTAGTAAAAGCTATGCGGGTCGAAGGCACTGCTTCGCAAGGTGGAGTGGGTTTGTCGGCCGCGATGCCGAACTTCAGTTGGGCGAGTGGAAGGGAAGCTAATGGATTGCAGTGTTCTTGTGTGGAGTGCAATCGGACAAGACACGAGAATGAAGTGGATGTGGGGTGAGCGAGGCACATTCACAGACAATACTCACAAGTATAAGAAGATACTAACATTCCATTAGTTATAAAATAAACTTGATGTTCATGGATGGAAGTATTCATTACACTGCTCAAAACATTCCATACTACAGAGGAAGGGGAAGAGGAGTAAACCAAAAGAGAGTGAAGATCCACCGCGTGTCGTGGCCAGAGTAGCGAGTTGTCAATCCGCTTCCGGGCTCAGTCCAAGGAGGCTTTCGGTACTAACGAGTTGTCACCTCGAAGGCCTTTAAGTCCGTTCTCTAGGTTATCTACTTCACCAACTCCGCAGGAAAGCTTGGAGTTGAAGTCATCAATGGCCGAGGGCTTCGCCGGAGAGTTGAAAAGCTTTGGAGTAGTTGGCAATGGCCTCCCGACGAAGGTGGAGGTTATGGAGCAGCTGGAGAAGTGAAATGACGATTCCCGCGCATTCTACGATCGCAGCAAATGACAGGCGTTGACCTAAATCGTGGAGCAGGGCCTTAAATACAGAGGTAGCAGAAGCAGTGCGCACGATCAGTGGCGCACGACCAGTGGTCGTGCGCACTGTAGGTCGATTATCGTGAGACTTTTCCAAATAGACCTGCAACCTGGACAAGAAGCATCAGCATATATGCGCACGAGCAGTGGCGCACGACCAGTGGTCGTGCGCACTACGGCCAGTGCTCGTGCGATTACCGAGACAGGATTACGAAAAAGTGAATGTAATGCGCACGATCAGTGGCGCACGACCAATGGTCGTGCGCAATAAGTCCAGTGGTCGTGCGCAGTATTCCTGCAACGTCGGTGTCTCCCGAGCGGTTCCGGAGCACGCACATGACCACTATACTAGCAAAAGGGGCAGATATTCCACCAGAACGTGCACACCACATCCCCGAGATAAGGCTAAAGAATAACAACAATATAGAAACACAGAAAGCACACAGAAAAGGGCCTACAGTGCACTTAATTGTGAAATAGGTACATAAGCACATATAAGCAATAAAGTCTCTCAAGTGTAGTACTAAGACGATAAAACTAGTCCAGATGAGTCCAAAAATCAGTGTAAAATTTGGACTCATCACACCCCCAGACTTAACCATTTGCACGTCCCGAGCAAATCATTACTCCGTGGACTAGAAGATAGCTAACTGGCTTAGAAATTTCAAAAAGAAGTAAGACGAGAAATCAAATATATCATGGGTATAGAAGATATAATAGAAAAACTTTTTAATTATACAACGTAGTTTAAACTATTCGTCAGACATAAATAAATATTGTAATTGCTCAAAATTAGAATTCTGGAGAATCTTACGATCATGTGTAGGAAGAAAGTAGGCAGGCCACTAAAGTGAGCATTGCCAAAGTTCGGGACTCAGGATCACCTCCAAAGGAATCCACCAATGTCGGGGACCATACGCTTGCACGTTCACACTCTCTCCACGGCGCGGGTTAGACTCAAGCATGAATTAGTAGGACTTGTAGGAGAAAATGGTGCTTAGGCGACAGCTTGGTAGTCAAAGATAAACATGAAGGCTCTAGGCAACCAAAGTGAGCGAATAAAACCCAAACCAAAACAACCACTTAGAAATGAATGGGGCACATGCCCCAGACTTAGCTTGAAATCCGGGTGTGAACACGGCTGAACCCGACCAAAATCAAAAAAAAAGAGGATGGGGATCGAAATCTCAAAGCAATTCTTTCATATTTTTCTCTCTTTTGCGCGAATCGGCTTTTTATTTTCGTAAATTTTGTTTTCTTTTCTGCGTTAGCAATCCCCAAACGAAGCAATCAAAACGTGAATGAATTCAGCACCCCCAAAAACAATGTCCACTTATCACAACCTCGGCAAAACAGTAAATACAAATCAGCTCAAGCATTTGATTGCCATGGTGGGTTTAGCTTCAGGCCTTGGTGAAAGTGAGTGGAGCTGGATCAAAGGAGGGGTAGGCACAAATTTGGCATGCAACGGTTAACAGGTAGGAACGACTAAACAAGGCTCAAACTAGCCAAAATGAAGGCCTACGTCATGCTCACGCTTGACTAACCGTGCACCAATGCTTCGAGAGTAGCTTAGGGCAAGTTCTTAGCCACCGAGAAAGATGATCCTTCCTCCCAACTCGAGCAATACGAGTCTAGTGGCGGCTACACACATTCCTACATTATCGTTCGATTATCCCAGATTCAGATTTTGAGCAGTACAAACAATATTTACGTTTGCAGAAAAAAATAAATCTACGAGCATAAAGAAAAATTAATTCTATTCTAACTCTACAAAAACCATGAGTATTCGATTAGGAGCACTGCATGAGTTTCGAACTACTCAATCCTGAAATCCTAAGCCAGTACCACTATTTTAAAGTTTACACAAAGGCAATAAATTTGACTCGGGTTATGCGCGTGGGTAAGAGCGCACTCGTGTGGGTGATTCAGTGTGTGCAACATAAAGCAAGAAATAAGTAAACAAGAAACTGGTATGCAACAGAAAGTGTGGTGAAGTGACCACAGGCATGCTCTCCCCCCAGACTTAAAGTCAACAACTAGTAAAAATCAGCAAGTCATATTTGATAAACAACTAGGGTAGGAAGTACCTATGCTCAAAATTGAGCATACCAGTCGTGCAATGAGATGTCCAAGTGTGGCCAAGTTGCCGAGCCTCAAATATTCCTGCACCTGTGATTGAAGGATGCCAGCCAAACAAAATATGGAAACAGGAATATATGAATATATAAAAAGAAATCAAAACACAGCATAGGACCAAACGGTCCAACTTGGTTGTCTCCCGAAAGCCCTTTTGTTTACCGTCCTTAAGGTGGACCAAATACCTGTATTAGCAGTTCACATAGAGAGTTCTTGGCAGTAGCAAAAGGAAACAAAATTAAAAGTAGAGCAACCAGCATTCAACAAGTAGTGAGAAAGAGGATGGAAAGAGGAATGAGGGTGGCATAATCAGCTATAAGCTGATTTATGGTAAGTCTCCCCGGTGGGATGCGAGAGAATAGCAGAGTGTCTTTTTGTATTCGGGGTAGGCATTGTCCCATTACTGCGAGTGCACTCTTTCTCGCGCCGGAAGGCAGCGTAGCGCTCTCCGCGTAAACGCTTGGCCTCTTTCAGTTTCTCCACCGTAGGAGACTTCCAATGGAGGTAGGATGTGGGGTTTCCTGGTGTCGTGGTTTGTGGCAGCCTATTCGGCACCGTGACGACAACCGGATCTGCCCAAGCTACAGATCGCTTAACAGAATTATACAAATTAGTGTCCAGGGATTTCTCCTGAATAAAACTTGGTTCGCCATGCTCAACAACAGAGTTGGCTGGCAGTATAACGGTAGCCGTGGCTTTGGTACAATTGATCCCTTCGTGGACCAGTAGCTCTTGCTTCTCATCGACTTCCTGAGGGAGTCCTTTCTTTGGCGTCTCCTCCGGATGTGCTTCCAATGTGGGGAGACCTGAATCCAGCTTGATATCTGTGACACTCAGAGAATTGTTATTTTGGATGGGAGAAGAATGTATGGATGTCTTATCGAGGGTGGACTCTTCGTTTGGCCAAGTGACACGACCTTTGGAAAAGTCGAGGGATGTGCCACTGGCTGTTAGGAATGGGACTCCTAATATAGGAATGGAGTTATTGTCCTGTGGTCACAAAACCTGGAAGTCAGTGGTGATACTTGTGTCGTTAACCTCGATTTCAATGTCCCGAACACCGCCCTCAGTGTCAACCAAGTTGCCATTCGCTAAGATAAGCGGTTTCCGATTTTCAATGTCAACTTGTAAGTGCATCTTCACAACATCTTGCAAAGTGAGTATGTTGCTGGACGCCCCGGAATCGCATAATGCTGGAGTTCGATGTTATTGATTTTACAATTAATGACAAGTTCGTTGCGGTTTCCCGAAGTGTCCTCCCCAAGGCGCTTTCCCTGTTCATGGGGGTTCTTTTTGGTGTTGCTCGGTAAGGTGCCTTGGGTGCGCTCGGAAACCACTTGAGCCAATTGGCCCAATTGTGCCTCTAGTTTGCGCATCGAGGCGGCCTGATTTGTCATGTTGGTTTGGGAAATCTCAACGAACTTCTCGAACATCTCTTCCAAAGAATGTTTCTTCACGGCGGGGGGCCCTTGGGAATAATTCGGTTGAGGCGGCCGTGATTGGCTTCCGGAAGTATACGCATCGTTTTGATGCTGCCCCGGTTGCCATCTTTGTCCAGATGCGTTAGGATTCCAAGAAAAGTTGGGGTGATTTCTCACCCCCGGGTTGTAAGTATTCCCGTAAGGCACTCCCCTGTTTTGATTGGCAACAAAATTAACGGACTCATTCAGAAACAAAGATTCGTCTGGTACCTCAACTCCTAAGCATTCAAAGATGTGATGATCGGTGCTTCCGCACCCTTGACATGAGATTGCCATCACTGGGGCGGCAGGAGCAGGCTTGGGTATATGCAAGGCGAACACTCTACTGGTGCTTCGTGGGATGTTTCTTCCAGCGGTCCAGTAAGCACTGTGGGTGGCGGTGTCTTGTAAGACTTTCAGAGCATCATCTGGAGCAAGATTCATGATGGTTCCTCCGGAGGCAGCATCGATCATGGATCGGTGGTGGGGATCAATAGCAAAGTAGAAACTTTCGACGAGATTCCACGTTTGGAATCCATGATTAGGGCACTTCCTCAGCAGCTCGTTAAACCGCTCCCAAACTTCGGCTAAACTTTCTTGATTTTGTAGTCAAAGCCTCCCAGGTGGTGGCTGTTCTAGGTGGGAGGGAGTGAAGCCATGTCTTGGCTTTGTCCCTTAATGAAAAACGGAAGAGGCGGAG
Source organism: Platanthera guangdongensis (assembly GCA_039583875.1). Taxonomy (NCBI): domain Eukaryota; kingdom Viridiplantae; phylum Streptophyta; class Magnoliopsida; order Asparagales; family Orchidaceae; genus Platanthera; species Platanthera guangdongensis. The sequence goes on along the minus strand of CM077154.1, from coordinate 104,857,427 downwards.
CTTGACTGTTTCGTCTGGGATTCCAGCGTAGCGGAACGTGGTGCAGATTTCGGAGAATTCTGTAAGGTGAAGATGGGCGTCTTCAGTGGCCATTCCAGAGAACTGAGCGTTGTTCCGAATGATATTCAGAATAGCTGGTTTAATCTTGAACTGTGTATTGGTGATAGCAGGTCCGAAACCGGGGTATATGCTCCCGACAGTAGGTGTAGTATAATCCCGAATGGTGCAGCCCTGGGGAGGGTTCACTTCATTTTCGTCGCCATTTCTGTCGACATGAGGAATCCCTCCAACTCGGTTGCCTGCATCAATATTCAGCTGGTCTCCCATTGGGGCAAAAGTCATGGTCGCGGCGCGTCTTTGTGCTAGGAGAGTACGTTCGATCTCTGGGTCGTAGGCGACAAAATCTCTTGTAGCTCGGCCTTGCATTCACTGTGGCAAACACTACACACTAGAAGGAAACAACAGTCAAAAAGAAACAATACTAACTCTGATAACAATATTTTAAGTAATCCGAAGTCGCGCTACAGTTGCATTCCCCGGCAACGGCGCCAAAAACTTGATGCGTGTAAATCGGCAAGCGCACCGGTCGCACAAGTAATAAAGTTTTGGGAATAAATCCCCGAGTGTCGGTCTCTTGAGGAATGCAATTAACGTAGAACGACAACAGTACAGAGAATATCGTTATGAGAGTTATAAATAGAAAAAAGAGGAAATAGAGGACTTGGGAGATTGTGGATGTTTGATCTACTGAACTAGTAAAAGCTATGTGGGTCGAAGGTACCGCTTCGCAAGGTGGAGTGGGTTTGTCGGCCGCGATGCCGAACTTCAGTTGGGCGAGTGGAAGGGAAGCTAATGGATTGCAGTGTTCTTGTATGGAGTGCAATCGGACAAGACACGGGAATGAAGTGGATGTGGGGTGAGCGAGGCACATTCACAGACAATACTCACAAGCATAAGAAGATACTAACATTCCATTAGTTATAAAATAAACTTGATGTTCATGGATGGAAGTATTCATTACACTGCTCAAAACATTCCATACTACAGAGGAAGGGGAAGAGGAGTAAACCAAAAGAGAGTGAAGATCCACCGTGGGTCGTGGCCGGAGTAGCGAGTTGTCAATCCGCTTCCGGGCTCAGTCCAAGGAGGCTTCCGGTACCAACGAGCTATCACCTCGAAGGCCTTTAAGTCCGTTCTCTAGGTTATCTACTTCTTAAACTCCGCAGGAAAGATTGGAGTTGAAGTCATCAGTGGCCGAGGGCTTCGCCAGAGAGTTGAAAAGCTTCGGAGTAGTTGGCAATGGCCTCCCGACGAAGGTGGAGGTGATGGAGCAGCTGGAGAAGTGAAATGGCAATTCCCGCGCACTCTCCGATCGCAGCAAATGACAGGCGTTGACCTAAATCGTGGAGCAGGGCCTTAAATACAGAGGCAGCAGAAGCAGTGCGCACGATCAGTGGCGCACGACCAGTGGTCGTGCGCACTGTAGGTCGATGATCGTGCGACTTTTCCAAATAGACCTGCAACCTGGACAAGAAGCATCAGCATATATACGCACGAGCAGTGGCACACGACTAGTGGTCGTGCGCACTACAGCCAATGCTCGTGCGATTACCGAGACAGGATTAGGAAAAATGGAATGTAATGCGCACGATCAGTGGAGCACGACCAGTGGTCGTGGGAAATAAGTCCAGTGGTCGTGCGCTGTATTCCTGCAACGTAGGTGTCTCCCGAGCGGTTTCGGAGCAAGCACACGACCACTGTACCAGCAGAAGGGGCAGATAGCCCACCAGAACGTGCACACCACATTCCCGAGATAGGGCTAAAGAATAACAACAATACAAAAACACAGAAAGCACACAGAAACGGGCCTACTGTGCACTTAATCGTGAAATAGGTACATAAGCACATATAAGCAATAAAGGCTCTCAAGTGTAGTGCTAAGATAATAAAACTAGCCCAGATGAGTCCAAAAATCAGTGTAAAATGTGGACTCATCAGCGACCGGGGAAGGAAGCGATGGTGGAAGGAGGCGGGCGAGACATGGTGGGAAGGGAGCTATTATCGAGCCCTGCGAGCGCCGTCTCACTAGGGAACATTGTCGCGTGAGTAGGGTCGGCAAGACCAGGGGCGAGAGAGTCGCCGTTCTATGAGTTGATCCTGTCAGCTCCCATCCCGGAAGGGTTTGGGGAACCCGGGATGAACTATTATATGGGGAAATGATCCCCTCCAGCACCTGCAATGGTTCGAGGATGCGGATTCGATTAGGCCGATGACGAACGCGTTCAAGTGCCGTCTTTTTGCCATCACTCTAAAGGACAAGGCTAACGACCGTTTTCATCAGCTCCCGACAAGCTCGATATACAGTTTCAAAGACCTGAGTAGGAGCTTTCATCTACGTTTCTCAACTTCAAAGAATAGGAAGAAGAAGTCGGAGTCGATTTTTCTGATTAAGCAGAGGCAGGATGAGTCCCTAGCTCAGTATATAGACTGATTCCAGGAGGAGATCTTGGATATTCAGGAGGTGCCTGGATTTGCCCTCCAGATGGCATTTACCATGGGACTACGGGAGGGCTTCTTCAAGATGGGCCTCACTCGGAAGGAGCCACTGTCATTTGAATGGTTGATGGAGAAGGCTGCGAAAGAAATATTAATGGAGGCGGTGAATCTAGCTTTTGCAAAAAAGCTAGCAAGGATGACAGAAGTTGAATCAAGAGAACCAGGAGGAGGGAGACAGTAAGAAGGGAGTAGAAGAGAAGAGTCGAGGGCACCGACGTACTAGGAGTTGAGATGGAGGCAGCAAGGAGGCCCTGCCCAAGGGCAAGGGAGAGGATTTCCCCAAGGGGGAGAAAACCAACCAGGAGGACCCAAAATGTTTAACCAGCAAGGGTGGGGGTATGGTCATAGACCACCCCTACCCCCGCCGCAGCCAGCTATGTCCATCGACTGAGGGAGAGGTAGAGGCCGAGAGAGAGAGAGAGGAAGAGCAGGAGCAGGAGCTGTAAGGAGGAGAAACCCTCAAGAGGAGAGACAAGGGGAGTAGGTAGCATTTCCATACTATGACTTCCATGAGGAGGAGGGTCACACAATGACTACCTGCCCGGAATTTTTGGAAATGAGAAGAGCTAGGGGAGCAGGAGAGCAGCAGAGGCCGGTGTGGATAGTAGAGGTGACCGGGACCGGAGAGGAAGACCGGTGTGTGGATCGAGCGGATGTAGGGGACCGAGGGGGAATAAGAGTAATCCATGGGGGGTGGAGATCGAGGCTACCCGAAAGGCGAGCCTTCATACCATGTACCGTTGGAGCGTAGCGTCGATGTCACAAGCCCCTCCCCCGGATGAGAAGATCACCTTTTCTTGAAAAGACATTCTGGACCATGAAGACCCCTTCTGTGACGCACTGGTGATCCAGACTACCATTGAAAATTTCACGATATCGCGGATCCTGGCCGACAATGGAAGATCAGTAAATGTTATCTCCAAAAAGGCATTTAATGAGATGAGGGTGGATGCCCGAAGGGTGCTGGCAGTGGATGGACCAGTGTTCAGATTCTCAGGAGAGAGGAAGGAAGTCGAGGGGGGAGTGGGACTCCTGGTAACCCTGGGGGGCTATCGAGGAACTGTCGTTTGGTCATAGTGGATACCCCTAGCAGTTACAATGCCATTTTTGGGCGCCCCTTGATCAGTGCTTTTAGATGTGTTACGTCCTCTTTCCACCAGCACCTGAAGCTCAATGCCGGAGGTACCCAAATCAGAGTACAGGGAGACCCAAAGGCGGCCAAGGAATGCTATGTGATGACAGTAAACACCATCTCATGGCAGGGAGAGGACGAGGAGATGGTTAAGAGGATGGAATGATGACAGCTGGAGTTCGGTGGCGATGCAGAGGAGAAAGAAGAAAATGAGGACGGAGGAGAAAGATAAGTGGAGATGGCAGGAGGCATTGTGGTGGAGCCGGAAATGGCGAGAGATAAGGATGGAGAGATGGGGATGGAAGAGGAGAAAGAATAAAAGTAGGACGGAGGAGAAAGAGAAGTGGAGATGGTAGGAGGCATTGCGGTGGAGCTGGAAATGGCGGGAGAAAAGGATGGAGAGATGGGGATGGAAGAGGAGAAATAAGAAAAGGAGGATAGAGGAGAAAGAGAAGTGGAGATGGTAGGAGGCATTGTGGTGGAGCTGGAAGTGGTGGGAGAGAAGGATGGAGAGATGGGAATGGAAGAGGAGAAAGAAGAAAAGGAGGACGGAGGATAAAGAGAAGTGGAGATGGTACGAGGCATTGCAGTGGAGCCGGAAATGGTAGGAGAGAAGGATGGAGAGATAGGGATGGAAGAGGAGAAAGAAGAAAAGGAGCACGGAGGAGAAAGAGAAGTGGAGATGGTGGGAGGCATTACGGTGGAGCCGGAAACTGCGGGAGAGAAAGATGGAGAAATGGAGGTGGAAGAGGAAAAGGAGTCGAAGGAAGTTGGAGGGAGGAGGAAAGAGAAGAGAAAGATGGAGGAAGCAGGAGGGTCGCCCGGAAGGGGGGGGGGAGGGGGAAGCCCGATTGGAAAAAAGAAGAATTTCACTACTGGATGGATGGAGCACTAGCGAGCTGGAGATGGAGAAGCTTTGGGAAGAAATGGTGGTGACTGTTACAGAGCACGAGGCAACGAACCAGGAAGCCAGAGAACAGGATATGCTGGGAGAGCAGGAGAAAGAGGAGGAGACATCAAGGCTGAAGGTAGACATGGAGGTACTAGAGATGGATATCCTCACTAAAGAAGAAAGAAAAGAGAAGAAAAAGGTCAACAACGAGCTCAGTCTAGAAGACCAGGAGGAGATCAAGGCATGTGTACAGAGGAATATTGACGTCTTCGCTTGGAACGCGGTTGACATGCCAGGGATCGACGTGGACGTGGCCAGCCACCGGCTCAACCTCAACCCCGACACTCGTCATGTGCAATAGAAGAAGAGGGCCATCGCCACTAAGATGGCCGGACCCATCAGAGAAGAAGTAGAAAGGTTGCTTAAGGCAGGGTTTGTGTCTACATGTAAGTATCCGGGGTGGGTAAGCAATGTTGTAATGGTAAAAGGGGGAGGGTAAGTGGAGAATGTGTGTAGATTTCTCTCTCTTGAATAAAGCATGCCCTAAGGATTGTTACCCTCTGCCTCGAATCGACGCGCTGGTTGACTTAGCCGTCGGTTTCTCACTAATGAGTTTTCTAGATGTGTTTTCAGGATACCACCAAATACGCATGTACCCTCCGGACGTCAAGGACGTCACCTTCATCACGGAGGATGGATACTTCTATTTTAACCTGATGCCCTTTGGGTTGAAAAATGTGGGGGCGACTTATCAAAGAATGATGAATCGGATCTTCCAAGAGCAGAAAGGACGGAACCTTGAAGTTTATGTGGATGACCTGATGATCAAAATTCGGGATCTCAGATCTCATGTCTTGAATCTTGAGGAAACCTTTGGAACCTTAAGAAAATATAAAATGAGACTCAACCCCCTGAAATGTGTCTTTGGAGCCAATAGGGGAAAATTCCTAGGGCATTTCCTTAGACCATCCAGAGTAGAACCCAATCCTGATAAGGTAAAGGCAATCCTAGAACTGGAATCTCCCCGAAATACCAAGAAAGTTCAATGCCTCACCGGAAAGCTGGCCGGACTAAGCAGGTTTCTCTCTCGGGCTGGGGAAAAATGCTCGCCTTTCTTCGGGACATTAAGAGGAGGCAAGAAGTTCGAATGGACCCCTGAATGCAAGGAGGCTTTTCAGGCTCTAAATCAGCAGCTCACCCGAATGTCTCTACTCTAGGGGCCGAGGAAAGGGGAGGTCTTGTTCTTATACCTAGGAGTGGGGACCGAGGCCATAAGTTCGGTTCTTGTACTGAGGGAAGGAAAAAAATAATTCCCGATCTATTACGTGAGCAGGGTACTAAAGAAGGCGCAACTCGGGTACCCCATCCTTGAAAAGTTAGCATTTTCTCTCATTGTAACGGCCAGGAAGCTTAGGCCGTATTTTCAGGCCCATTTTATTCAGGTGGTGACGGATCACTCCCTCTGTCGCATCTTGTAGGGGGTGGAGCACTCTGGGAGGTTGGCCAAATGGTCGATATAGCTCAGTGAATTCGACCTCACTTTTACTCCTCAGCTTGCCATCAAGGCACAAGCAGTGGCCGACTTCCTAGCGGACTACATAGTTGAGATCCAAGAGGTTGAAGCACCCCCTCGAGCGGCTTGGGAGATGTTTGTAGATGAAGCATCGGGAAAAAACTCTTTTGGAGGAGGGATGATCTTGGTAAGTCCAGAGGGGACTAGAATTGAGCAGGCTTTGAAGATCCACTTCACAATCACCAACAACTAGGCGGAATATGAGGTGATCATCGCAGGGATGAGGTTGGCTTGAAAGCTGGGCATACAAGACATTAGGGTCTCCACGGACTCTATGGTGGTTAAGATCAAATCAAAGGAGAGTTCGAAGCAAGGGAGCCCACACTCTAGCTGTACCTGGGGAAGGTCAAAGACATCATCAGGCAGTTTCGTAGCTTTTCGATTCAGCACGTCCCGAGGGATGAAAGTGCTCAGGCTGACAAACTCGCCATGTACGGCCCTCAAGTCGGAGGAAGGGTGATGGAGCTCTCCAGGACGTCCATAGAAGAGGGGAACTCATGGAAATAAACCAGCAAGGGTCTTGGATGGACCCTTTCATCACCTTTTTGACCTCGTGACAACTTCCCGAGAGTGATATCGATAAGAAGCGAGTCAAATATAAATCAGCGTACTACCTGCTAAAAGATGGGGCATTATACCGTAAGATATTGTCAGGTTTACTGGCTCGATGCATATCTGAGGAGGAGGTTCCAAGGGTCCTAGAAGAAAGTCATTCAGGGGAATGTGAGAGTCACTCAGGGAGTTGGACTTTAGAAGGGAGGGTGTTGAGGCAGGATACTTCTGGTCTACCCTGAGGAAGGATGCAGAAGAATTCGCAAAAAGATGTCAAAAGTGTCAGGAGTTTTCCCCCCTCCAACTCCTTCCCGCCCAAAGGCTACGAACAATCACGGCCCCCTTGCCCTTCGCGATATGGGGGCTAGATCTGGTGGGTCTTTTTCCCCAGGCTAGTGGTCAGAGGAAGTTTCTGCTGGTCATGGTGGATTACTTTTCAAAATGGTTGGAGGTGAAGACATTGACTAAGGTGACATCGCAGGTGGTCAAAAATTTCGAATGGGGAGAGATCATCTACAGGCATGGGTTACCGCTGACCATTATGACTGATAACGGACCACAATTTGCTAGCAAGGAATTCATCGATTTCTGTATCCGGCTGGGCATAGGGCTCTGTTTTGCCTCGGTTCATCATCCACAGAGCAATGGACAGGTGGAAGCAGCAAACGAGATCATCGTTAATCTTTTAAAGAAGAAAGTGGATATGACCCCGAGCAGACCCGCTGACCAGGTTCTTACTTAGCTGGCAGGGTTGTAGGCTCACTCGGTGGTTGGATATGGATTGGAGAGGAGGCCCCGAGTAGACCCGCTAACCAGGCTCTCATTTAGCTGGCAGGGCTGTAGGCTCACTCGGTGGTGGGAGATGGATTGGAGAGGAGACCCCAAGCAAACCCGCTGACCAGGCTCTCATCTAGCTGGCAGGGCTGAAGGATCACTCGGTGGTTGGAGATGGAGTGGAGAGGAGACCTCGAGCAGACCCCGAGCAGACCCGCTGACCAAGCTCTCATCAAGCTGGCAGGGTTGTAGGCTCACTCGGTGGTTGGAGATGGATTGGAGTGGAGACCCCGAGAAGACCTGCTAACCAGGCTCTCACCTAGGTGGCAGGGTTGTAGACTCACTCGGTGGTTGAAGATGGATTAGAGTGGAGACCCCAAGCAGACTCGTTGACCAAGATCTCACCTAGCTGGCAGGATTGTAGGCTCACTCGGTGGTTAGAGATGGATTGGAGAGGAGATCCCGAGCAGACCCGCTGACCAGGCTCTCATCTAGCTGGCAGGGCTGTAGGCTCACTTGGTGGTTGGAGATGGATTGGAGAGGAGACCCCGAGCAAACCCGCTGACCAAGCTCTCATCTAGCTAGTAGGGTTGTAGGCTCACTTGGTGTTTGAAGATGGTTTGGAGAGGACACCCCGAGCAGACTCGCTGACCAAGCTCTCATATAGCTGCCAGTGTTGTATGCTCACTCGGTGGTTGGAGATGGTTTGGAGAGGAGACCCCGAGAAGACACGCTGACCAGACTCTCATCTAGTTAGCAGGGCTGTAGGCTCACTTTATGGTTGGAGATAGATTGGATTGGAGACCTCGAGCAGACCTACTTACTAGGCTCTCACCTAGCTAGCAGTGCTGTAGGCTCACTCAGTGGTTAAGGATGGATTGGAGTGGAGACCCCAAGCAGACTCGCTGACGAGGCTCTCATCTAGCTGGCAGGGCTGTATGCTCACTCCGTGGTTAGAGATGGATTGGAGTGGAGACCCCATGCACACCTGCTCACCAGGATCTCACCTAGCTGGTAGGGATGTAGGCTCACTCGATAGTTGGAGATGGATTGGAGAGGAGACCCCGAGCAGACCCGCTGACCAGGTTCTCATCTAGCTGGCAGGGCTGAATAGGATCACTCGGTAGTTGGAGATGGATTGGAGTGGAGACCCTAAGCAGACCTGCTGATCAGGCTCTCATCTAGCTGGCAAGGCTGTAGGCTCACTCGGTGGTTGGAGATGATTTGGAGAGGAGAACCCGAGCAGACCCGCTGACCAGGATCTCATCTAGCTGGCTGGGCTGTAGGCTCACTTAGTGGTTGGAGACGGATTGAGTTGGAGACCCCGAGTAGACCTGCTGACCAGGCTCTTACCTAGCTGGCAGGGAAATAGGCTCACTCGATGGTTGGAGATTGATTGGAGTGGAGACCCCGAGCAGACCCGCTAACCAGTCTCTCATCTAGCTGGCAGGGCTATAGGCTCACTCGGTGGCTGGAGATGGATTGTAGTGGAGACCCCATGCAGACCCGCTGACCAGGATCTCACCTAGCTGGCAGGGTTGTAGGATCATTCGGTAGTTGGAGATGGATTGGAGAGGAGACCCCGAGAAGACCAGCTGACTAGGCTCTCATCTAGCTAGCAGGGCTGTAAGCTCACTAGTTGGTTTTAGATGGATTGGACTGTAGACCTAGAGCAGATCCGCTGACCAGGCTCTCATCTATCTAGAGGGGCTGTAGGCTCACTCGGTTGTTGGAGATGGTTTGGAGAGGAGACCCCGAGCAGACCCGCTGATGAGTCCACTTTATATACCTATTTTCGGACTCATCTGGGCTAGTTTTCACGCGGTTGCACCTCACTTTTAGTTCTTTATCGTTCCTATTTCATCTGATCGTTATTTCCATAGGAAGTGCACATTTATGCCCGTGGTTGTGTATTGTGTTATTATTTTAGTCTGTACTCCTTTTTGTTATTGCCTGGAATGTCTGCACATATCAGTGCTGGGTTTAGGGGTTGTGTGCATGTTCCGGGGATGTTTGGAAGCAGTAATAGTGCGCACGCTCATCGGATATAGTGCGCACGACCACTGGTCGTGAGCCACGGCTCGTGCGCAATGTTCCCTGATTTCTCGAATCTGCCTGGGGTATGCGCACTATCACTGGACACAGTGCGCACGACCACTGGTCGTGCGCCACTGATCGTGTGCATTGATTCCTCATTTCTGGAGTCCTGTCTCGGTAATCGCACGACCATTGGACTTAGTGCGCACGACCACTGGTCGTGCGCCACTACTCATGCGCATTATCCCAGTTCTTCTTCCTGATATTCCATGCCAGTGCGCACGAGCACAGGACATAGTGCGCACGACCACTGGTCGTGCGCCTGTGATCGTGCGCATTGTTCATTTCTGCTTTTGTATAAATAGTGCAGGTCTCGCCCTAATCAGAAGATCCGCAGATCGCCCATTTCCTCCGCCGTTTTTCGCCTTCTCCGCCATTCCCCTTCATCTTCCACCCTAGGGAGGTGCTCCGGGCAAGTTTTCACCGCCAAATCCAAGCCGGAGCTTCCTCTCGGCCTTCTCCTTCATCCGTGAGCTTCACGTAGGGTTTGACGCCATAGCCATCAAGCAAAAGGTAAGCTAGCAAACTTCGTCCGCTATCGTGAGACGAAGAAGACAGGCCATTGGAAGGTGGTGACAGCCCTTCTCTATCCCGGAAGCAGTTTAGGACCGAGCTTGGATGCGGAATGACAACCAGACGATTCCAACCGTGAATCCTCAGCAAGACTTCGGATTCGGTCGATCTCTTGACTTGTACTTGCTTTCTTGTTGAATATTGGTGTTTAACTTTATTTATATTGATGAAGTATGCTTAGTGTGTAAACATTTTTATACAATTATGTCTATGTGATTGTATGTTTTCGTTATTTACTTGAGTTGCGCCATATTCCATCCACCACCATCCACCCTTGCCGCACTAGCAATTGCTAGTGGCGTGCGTAGCGAAGAGCTGCTTTCGAACCTCATTCCGCCGTTCTAACCACCTCTTCTGTTATCCTTCTCGTCCATCCGCCTAGTGATTCGGTGCATAGCGGCCCGACTAGTCTTCCATCCCGCCTGACGAAGCATCGCATAGCGGCGTTGCATAGGAGTAGTTGTTAGTATTTTATTTTCTGTTTCCGCAACATCAAAACCTCCCCTTAGTTAGCTCCGACCTGAGGACTTCAATCTCAAGTCCTCCTCGAAATTAACTCCACCTTACTGTGTTCCTTGTGAGATCGATACTTGGGAAAAACCCCATTTTATATTACTTGTGCGACCGGTTCACTGCCGTGATCTATAACATCACCCGCTGACCAGGCTCTAATCTAGCTAGCAGGGCTATAGGCTCACTTAAATGTTGGAGATTGTTTGGAGAGCAGACCCCGAGCAGACCCGCTGACCATGCTCTCATATAGCTGGCAGTGCTGTATGCTCACTCGGTGGTTGGAGATGGTTTGGAGAGTAGACACCGAGCAGACCCGCTGACCAGGCTCTCATCTATTTAGTAGGGCTGTAGGTCACTTAGTGGTTGGAGATGGATTTGATTGGAGACCCTGAGCAGATCTGCTGACCAGGCTCTCACCTAGCTGGCAGTGTTGTAGGCTCACTCGGTGGTTGGAGATGGATTGGAGTGGAGACCCCGAGCAAACCCACTGACTAGGCTCTCATCTAGCTGGCAGGGATGTAGGCTCACTCGGTGGTTGGAGATGGATTGGAGTGGAGACCCCGAGCAGACCCGCTGACCAAGCTCTCACCTAGCTGGCAAGGCTGTAGGCTTACTCGGTGGTTGGAGATGGATTGGAGAGGAGACCCCGAGCAACCCGTTGACCAGGCTCTCATCTAGCTGGTAGTGCTGTAGGCTCACTCGGTGGTTGGAGATGGATTTGAGTGGAGACCCCAAGTAGACCCGCTGACCAGGCTCTCATCTAGCTAGCAGGGTTGTAGGCTCACTCGGTAATTGGAGATGGATTGGAGTGGAAACCCCGAGTAGACCCACTGACTAGGCTCTCATCTAGCTGGTAGGGCTGTAGGCTCCCTCGGTGGTTGGAGATGGATTGGAGTGGAGACCCCGAGCAGACCCAATGACCAGGATCTCATCTAGCTTGCAGGGCTGTAGGCTCACTCGGTGGTTGGAGATGGATTGGAGTGGAGTCCCCGAGTAGACCCGTTGACCAGGCTCTCATCTAGCTGGCAGGGCTGTAGGCTCACTCGGTGGATGGAGATGGATTGGAGTGGAGACCCCGAGCAGACCCGCTGACCATGCTCTCATCTAGATGGCAGGGCTGTAGGCTCACTCGGTGGTTGGAGATGGATTGGAGTGGAGACCCCGAGCACACCCACTGACGAGGATCTCATCTAGCTGGCAGGGTTGTAGGCTCACTCGGTGGTTGGAGATGGATTGGAGTGGAGACCTCGAGCAGACCCATTTACCAGGATCTCATCTAGCTTGTATGGTTGTAGGCTCACTCGGTGGTTGGAGATGGATTAGAGTGGAGACCCGGAGCAGACCCGCTGACCAGGCTCTCATCTAGCTGGCAGGGATGTAGGCGCACTCGGTGGTCGGGGATGGATTGGAGTGGAGACCCCGAGCAGACCCGCTGACTAGGCTCTCACCTAGATTGTTGAAACCGGAACCCGGCTTCCTGTAGAGCTCGCCCTTGGGGAAAGGGGTGGTCTCGCGCCTACTTCGTTCCTGCAAGGAAAAACAACAAGACAAGGAGAAACATGCCCAAGGGCTCGGCGGGGAGGTCCCACCACAAACCCGGAAGATCTCAGAGCGCTTCCCCTCCTTAGCCTGAAGCCGAGCTAAGGTACCCTCAGAAAGCACTTAGAGAATTTGGGGAGAGGAACTCAGGGAAAAAACATGCTTTCAGGGGTACCCCTTGGGTCCTATTTATAGTTTTTGAAACCCGGACTGCCAATAACCAAAATAACTGACCTGAAAATACCAGAAAACCCTCGGCTGGGTCTGCCAACAGCCAAACTCCGCTGTTTTGAAGGGCTACGGGCAGACCAGCAGGGGTAAAACAGTAAAAGGTACCTCTGACCCCCAGGCGAGCTGGGACCCCTGGCCACCTCGGCATGCTTTGCTCGCCAGCTGCTGCCGAGCTCCACTGCGAGGACGCGAGACTCAGCCCGCTCGGCGAATGCCGAGCTCCAGATGCCGAACCCTGGCCCGCTCCTGCTGCCGCCGAGCTTGCCTACTGCTGCTGGGCTCGCCTGCTGCTGCCAAGCTCGCCGAGCTCGCCTGTTTGGCCTTTGTTGAACTTGCTCGCCGGACACGGGGTTGTACACAATCCCCGCTCTTTTCGAGCTTGCCAAAAAGCTCGGAAAGAAACATCCAACCCGAAGTGTGCGGCGAGCTCCGGCTGGCGAGTTGAAGGGAATCTTATGGTGGGGGCCACCTGCGGCTATATATATGTGCACCTGCTCTGCTACCTGGCTCTTGCCATTCCCCCTGCTGCCTTGCCAAGATGCCCCTTCCTAAGGAGATTCAAGAGCGCGTAGATCGAGCCCGCCGGGCTTCCGAGGCTCGTATTGCCGCGCTGACGGCGGTCCCCGCAAAGGTCCCTCAAATTGATCCCGCCGAGCCGGGCTCCAAGAGGTCAAGGCCATTTCTCGAGGCGGCTGAGCCCATCTTCCACGACCTGAGGGCCACTTTGGCTCGCGAGACCGGCTCTTCTACTCGAACTGTTCTGGAGAATGATAGGGAGGTCGTTGTTGTTGGTGACGATCAGGGCGGCCTTCCAGATGACGAGGGGGCCGCGCCGCGGGTTCCTACGCCGCGAGGCGAGGCTGTCCCCGCCACTTCACAACTTTCGGCCCCGGACAACCATCCACGGGATCCGCCGCTCCTCTTCGGGATCCTGCCTGTGAGCTCGCAGAGGCCAGCTTTGCCGCCTGGCTCCCCTCCTCGGCACATTGATGCGCCCGCCGGGGGGGGCCCGGGGTCCATCCCTGTCCCGGGCTTCGAGCCCATCTCGCCGGGAGCTCGCGGCCCAGGTCGCGGGAAGGACCTGAGGTTCATCCCTCCTCGCATCTCTTTGGAGTCGCCGAGCTCTTCAGGTCTGCCTCGCTCAACCCTGTGCTTCACAAGCTTTTGCTCTGCTGACATCTGCCTTTACAGCCCTTCCCAGTCAGTCGGCTGCCGAGGAGTCCTCGCGAGCGGCCCACCATTCTCCCCTCCCATCTCCGAGCTCGCTGGACTCTTACCTGGGTCCGGAGGTGGATCAAGGCGAGCTGATGAGGAGGGAGGTCAAGCTCCTCAAGAAGCTGGTGGGTGGTCTGCGCGAGGTGCAAGGAGTCAACGAAACGTTGCAGCGCGACTATGCGCGCCTTGCTGAGGAGGTGCGCCTCGGCCGACCTGGCGAGTTGATGTCTCCTTCCCGACTCCTGGATGAGATAGATGACGGCCTCCTGGTCGCGCAAAGGAACTCTGGAAGGATCCGCGAGCTTCTCCGCGCGCGGCAGCTTGGGGGGCGGGGATCGCGAGGCCGGGGTAGGTAAACTTGCGGGCTCCCCTGCCGAGCCGACCGGCGCTCGCATCATGGTGCCCTCCCCGCTCGCGCGCCCTGTTTTTCTTCTGTTTCGAACTTTCCCCTGCGGGGATGAATAATTTTTAGAACATTTCAATTGTTATTTAAATAAAATGTCGTAATGTTTTGACTTAGCCTCAGTGAGGATGCGCCGGAAGTCGGCGAGCTGGGGTGGTGAGCTGGGGTGGCGAGCTGGGTGGCGAGCTTGGGTGGCGAGATGCGCCGATGTGACAGCCTGCCTCAGATTCTTTTCTATAAATAGCCCCCCCCCCCCTCACCTACCCCCGTACTGTCTTTATTGCTCTGCTTCCCTTCCTGCTTTTTCTTTCTTCTGCTCGCGTTGCCTCTTTGCTTCTTTCCTGCGACCATGGGCAAGACTAATCCGGACGCTGATGGCCGCTCCAAGTGCGCGCATCACTTCGCGGATTATTGTTTCTTTGACGGCCACACCAGCGAGGAGGAGCTCGCCGAATTCAAGGCCCTGTATGTGCCGCCGGGCTTTGAGGCGCGCAGGCCGGGGCCGGGCGAGGCCATCAATACGTTCTACGAGAACGAACTCGCCTTCCCCATCTCGCACTTCGAGGTGGGGCTGCGACTTCCTTTGTGGCCGGAGATCCGGCAGATCTTGAAGTACTACGGGGCCGTCCCCGCGCAACTGAACTCCAACGCCATCGCAATGATGGTGGCATTCGCGAGCTACCTCCGGCGGGAGAGGATCGAGTTCAACCTGACTGTGTTCAGGAAGCTCTTCTCCTACAAGGCGACGACGGACGGGGTCGCCTACTTCGGCGGCTCCTTGATCAAAGTTCGCGAGATCGCGAACAAGCACCATACCTGGATGACCAAGATCGCCTTCATCAAGGGCGATCTCGACAACATCCCCTACTCGCCGCAACAGAAAGGCGAGGAGGTGTATCGCCCGCCGGCCGTGTCCGGCAACGACGCCGAGCTCCACAAATTCTTCCTCCGCAAGGATTTCGAGGTCGCCTTCCTGCGGAGGGGCCTCGACGCGCTTCCCCCGGTTCTGCCCGGCGAAGGTATGCTTCCTTCCTCTTGCCGAGCTCGCCTACTCGCGGACTCGACACATTATCATCTCTGGGATTTCTAACCTTCCCAAGTATTTTTTGGCAGGGGAGCGAATAATCCCCGCGAACCCGCATTTTGCGGACCCGGGGCTTGAGACTGACCCTCTTGCTCGCGAGAGGGCGGTGGCAGCGGCCTGCCGAGATGAGGCGCTCTCCTCGCAGCCCTCTTCCAGCAAGAGGCGACCTGAGGACGCGGGGTCGAACCCGCCATCCGGCTCCCGTCAGGTGAAGAAGATGCGGAGAGCCCTGCTGGCTCCGCGGGGGCAACAACAACAACAACAACATCAGTCCAGCCCCAAGTACATCAGCTCGTCGGAGACCCCTCCCGACGTGTCTCCGGGGAGCCCGCTGAAGGAGACTACCAGCAAGGGCAGAAAGGGTGGCAAGGCCCCTTCTTCCTCGGCTGCGATCTCCCCTCCTCCCTCGGCGAAGAGGGCTGCCCGCGAGCACGCGCCGCCGAAGCAGCACCCCCTCTTCAACTTCGGCGCGCGCTGGAAGGATTCCGCGGGCGAGCCCATGTTGCAGTGGGACGAGCTCGCTCATCGAGTCTCCGTCTCCACCCTGCACCCGTCCTGGCACGACCGCGAACCCGCCACCGGTCACGCCTACGCCCTCGGCTTTGGCCTCTATGGCCGGGAGGATGCCGAGGCCTACAAGAGGGCGACCCTCCGGCAGCTCGGCCATGAGGGCCTGCAGTCCCACCTGCGAACTCTGGAGCTGCACCACATGCTGGCGCGCCGCAGCTTCGCCCTCAGTCACCAGCTCGAGAAGGCCGAGCAAGCTCGCGACCTTGCCAAGGAGCAGGTCGCCGATCAGGCGAGGCGACTCGGCATCGCGGATAGTCTTCTCGCCAAGACTGCTGGCGGGCTGGTAAGTGTCATGCACCACTCTTTTACTTGGAAAGCTTCTTGTGTTGCTGCTAAGTGAACTTTTTTCCAGTATGCCAAGGCGGCGGGCGAGCTCCAGGCTCGCAACACTGAGCTAGAGGAGGAGAACGGCCGCCTGCACGCGCAGCTGGCCGTGGAGGCTGACGCTGCTGGGGAGCTCCAGGCTCGCGACGTCGAGCGAGGGGAAGAGATCGTCCAACTGCGCGCACGCCTTGGCGAGTTGGAGAGCGCGAACGTGAAGCTGAAGGGGGAGAACCAGCACCTTCTCGGCGAAGTGCGTCGCCAGGCGGAGATCTTCTTCCCGGGGCACGACATCGATCCCACTCTCCCCTACAAGTGCCCGCGCATCTTCGGCGAGGCGGACCTCGTTGAGAGACTGCGGATCAACTCCATTCAGACCGCCGAGTGCACCCTCGTGATGATGAAGGACTCAGGGGTGCTGGTGGAAGGATGCGGGGAGATCTCAGCTCGGGACCTGATGCCGAGTCTGTTTCCGGCGACGCCGCCTAGCGAGAAGGAGGACAGCCTGGACGCTATGTTCGGGAAGAGCTTCCAGGACCACTCGGGCGACGACGAGGATCAATCCGGCGGAGGGGGCGGGGCCAGCTGACGGCCCTGTACTTTTGTTTCTTTTTTCTTTTTTGACTACTCGCAGAGGCGAGCCCCCTGTACGTTTATAAATAATAATAAAAAAGTGTTTTGATCATACCGGTGTTCTTTTTACTATGTTCATTGTGTCATGAATGTATGCATTTTCTCCCGCGACCTCGCCGAGACAGGTTCCGCGAGTAGTGATTATGAGAGCGCGCCCGCGAGCGAAGTGTGTTTGGAGTGTTTGCCGAGTCCCAATGATTCCTCGGCGAGTTACTCTCCCCCCCTTATTACGCCATTACCATTCGCGCGCGGCCTTCTGCCTTCTGTCTACCTACCTCTACTCGCACGCGAGCCGCCCAGGTTGTGTTCATCGAGGAAATTTCTCGAAGTATGATGGGCCTGGGGTGCGAGGAGCCCTGGCCAGGTTCGTCTTTGGCGAGGCCCCGGGCTCGCTGCCTGCTTCCCTATGCCGAGCTGGAAATGATGAGCTCGAGCTCGCCTATGCCGAGCCCTCTAGTCCAACTTACTTTCTCGATTATGCCGAGCTAGGTTCGCCGAGCCCGAGCTCGCCCTGTCAAAACCCTTCCCCTTCATTTCCTGCCACAGACTTTGACCTACACCTGACGACTTCAAGGCCGACATCATCGAGTGACTTCCAGCCCTGTCAGCTAGGTGAGAGCCTGACAGCGGGATCTACTCGGGGCCAAGGATGACACCGAGTGACTTCCAGCCCTGTCAGCTAGGTGAGAGCCTGACAGCGGGATCCGCTCGGGGTCCAAAATACATCACCATCGAGTGACTTCCAGCCCTGTCAGCTAGGTGAGAGCCTGACAGCGGGATCTGCTCGAGGCCAAGGATGACACCGAGTGACTTCCAGCCCTGTCAGCTAGGTGAGAGCCTGACAGCGGGATCTGCTCGAGGCCAAGGATGACACCGAGTGACTTCCAGCCCTGTCAGCTAGGTGAGAGCCTGACAGCGGGATCTGCTCGGAGTCCAAAATGCATCACCATCGAGTGACTTCCAGCCCTGTCAGCTAGGTGAGAGCCTGACAGCGGGATCTGCTCGAGGCCAAGGATGACACCGAGTGACTTCCAGCCCTGTCAGCTAGGTGAGAGCCTGACAGCGGGATCTGCTCGGGGTCCAAAATACATCACCATCGAGTGACTTCCAGCCCTGTCAGCTAGGTGAGAGCCTGACAGCGGGATCTGCTCGAGGCCAAGGATGACACCGAGTGACTTCCAGCCCTGTCAGCTAGGTGAGAGCCTGACAGCGGGATCTGCTCGGGGTCTAAAATTCATCATATTCCACCATGCAGGCCAATTGCAACGATATCAGAGAGCTTGAAAGAATTTATTATAATCAGAGTGTTGCTTACATGGTTCAGGGAAAAAAGCGTTTGAGGTCGTCACCACTCCAGGTGAGACTCAAGGTCTCGCCTTCTACATTTTGGAGTCGATAGCCCCCCGATCCCAAGGCCGTCTTTACTATGAACGGTCCCTCCCAGCTGGGATTGAGTTTCCCCACGGATGCTGACCTCCCTGCTGCATCTACTTTCTTCAACACCAAGTCCCCCTCCACGAACTGCTTGATCCTGACATGCTTGTCAAAGTATTTGGCCATTCTTCTTTTTACCTCCTCTTGTCGGATGGCGGAAAGGTCTCTGACTTCTTCCACCATGTCAAGGGAGAGCCTTAGTTCCTCCTCATTTTCTGCTTGCCATTCCTCGCGGCCTTCCTTTGCTGTCACGACTCGCGGCGTTTGGACTTCGAATTCGATGGGGAGCACCGCCTCGCACCCGTGGGAGAGCTTGAAAGGGGTCTCTCCTGTAGCTGTCTTGGGGGTGGTCCTCAGGGCCCAAAGAACCGCGGGGAGCTGCTCCACCCAGCTCCCTTTCAGGTTCTCCACCTTTTTCTTGAGGAGGTTGACGATGATCTTGTTTGCGGCCTCCACTTGTCCGTTACTCCTGGGGTGATGAACTGAGGCGAACCTGAGATCGATCCCAAGCTGTTCGCAAAAGCTGGTGAACTCGGCACTGGCGAACTGGGGCCCATTGTCTGTGACGATGGCCTGGGGCAGCCCATGGCGACATATGATCTCCCCCCATACAAAATTCCTGATCACCTGGGAGGTCACCTTAGCCAACGCTTTTACCTCCATCCACTTTGAGAAGTAGTCAATCATCACTAGAAGGAATCTCCTCTGACCGCTGGCTTGGGGAAACGGCCCAACCAGATCCATTCCCCAGATTGCGAAGGGCCATGGGGCCGTGATGCTACGGAGCCGCTGGGCCGGCTGTAGCTGGAGGGGGGCAAACAGTTGGCACTTGTGACATCTCCTTGCGAATTCTGCAGCGTCCCGGCCGAGGGTGGGCCAAAAATAACCTTGCCTGACTATTCTCCCTTCCAGGGTCCGACTCCCGGAGTGACTCCCACATTCCCCAGAGTGGACCTCCTCCAAGATCCTTCGCACTTCTCCCTCGGTTACGCAGCGGGCCAGCATCCCTGAGAGGGTTTTTCTGTACAGCTGCCCGTCCTGGAGGAGGTAGTATGCTGATTTGTGTCTTAGCTTCTTCTTGTCTACCCCCTCCGGATACTCCCCTGTGGAGAGAAAAGCCACCACTGGGTCCATCCATGAAGCTTGCTGATCGATCCCCAGGAGCTCTCCTTCTTCGATGGAGGGGCGGAACAGGTCGGTGATGGTGCCTCCCACCCGGGGACCATGCTTAGCCAACTGATCGGCCTGTTCGTTCTCTTCCCTGGGTACATGTTGGATGGCGAAAGTTTGGAAAGTTCCGATGATCCCCTTTACTTTGGCCAAGTATGATCGCAGGGTGGGTTCCCTTGCCTCGAACTCCCCATTGATTTGGGAGGCTACTACCATGGAGTCTGTGAGGACCTCCACATCCGACACCCCAAGCTCCCTGGCCAGGCGAAGCCCTGCTATCACGGCCTCGTACTCGGCCTGGTTGTTGGTGACGGGAAAGTGCACCACTACCGTTTGCTCGATTCGGGTCCCTTGAGGGCTTTCTAGGATCACTCCCACTCCTAGGGAATGCCTTCCTGACGCTCCATCCACCCTCACCTTCCAAGGAGCCGGGTGAGTGAGCTCTCCTTCCGCCACTTCAACCACATAGTCAGCAAGGAAATCGGCCATTGCCTGGGCCTTGATCGAGAGCCGCGGAACGAAGGAGACGTCGAACTCGCTCATCTCCACCGACCACTTAGCCAATCTGCCTGAATGCTCCACCCCCTCGAAGATGTTGCGGAGGGGATGGTCGGTCACTACTCGGATTGAGTGTGCCTGGAAGTAGGGTCGCAGCCTCCGAGCCGAGATGATTAGGGCGAACGCAAGCTTCTCCAAGATCGGATACCGGAGCTCGGCCTTCCTCAAGACCCGGCTCACATAATAGACGGGGAGCTGTCTCTTCCCTTCTTCTCGAACCAGGACCGAGCTCAAGGCCTCCGTCCCGACCCCCAAATACAAGAACAGATCCTCCCCCTCCTTTGGCCCTTGGAGCAGCGGAGCCTGTGTCAACTGCACCTTGAGGGCTCGGAAGGCCTCTTCACATTCCCTGCTCCATTCAAACCTTTGTCCCCCCCTTAGTGTCTTGAAGAAGGGGGAGCACTTCTCCCCTGCCCGAGAGAGGAAGCGACTCAGCCCTGCTAGCTTCCCTGTCAACCGTTGGACTTCCTTTGCATTCCGCGGGGATCCCAGCTCCAAGATGGCCTTGACCTTGTCTGGGTTCGGCTCGACCCCTACGGGGGTGAGGAGATGCCCCAGAAACTTTCCCCTGCTGGCCCCAAAGACACATTTTAGTGGGTTCAATCGCATCTTGTACTTGCGCAGGGTGTCGAAGGTCTCCTCCAGGTCCCGGAGGTGGGAGTCCACATCCCGGCTCTTGATCATGAGGTCATCTACATATACCTCCAGAGTCCTTCCCCTCTGCTCCTTGAATACCCTATCCATCATTTTTTGGTAGGTGGCTCCAGCGTTCTTCAGCCCGAACGGCATCATCTTATAGCAGTAGCAACCGTCCCCTGTGATGAATGAGACATCCTTTGTGTCCGGGGGGTGCATCCTGATCTGATGGTAACCTGAAAATGCATCTAAAAAACTCATTACAGAAAAACCGACGGCTGAGTCAACCAGCGCATCGATCCGAGGCAAGGGGTAACAATCCTTAGGACAAGCTTTATTAAGAAGGGAAAAATCGATACACAAGCGCCAGCGGCCGTCTCCCTTTTTGACCATCACAACGTTCGAGACCCATCCAGGGTATTGAATTTCGGACACAAAGCCCGCTTTGAGAAGTTTCGCCACCTCCTCCCTGATGGGTTCCGCCAGCTTGTCCGCCGTGGACCTTTTCTTCTGCTGAACGGGGCGTGTTCCCGGGTCCAAGTTGAGGCGGTGGCAGGCCACATCCGCGTCAACCCCCGGCATCTCCGCGGCGTTCCAGGCGAAGATGTCCACATTCTTCTGGATGCACTCCAGCATCCTGCCTTGGTCCTCCGGGGTCAGCCCCCCGCTGACGCGGATCTTTTCCACCCTTCCTCCTCGGGTGAGCACCTCCAGCTCCACCACCTCCTCAGCTGCCTCCAGCCTGGATTGCTCCGCCCATCCTTCGGCGTCCCCTTCCTCCGGAGTGGGGATCTCTACCTCCATTGCCTCCTCCTCGACCCTCACCTCGGTCACCTCCTCTGCGTAGCCCTTCTCTCCCAGCTCTTCCCCCCAGCTCCCTCCTCGACCTCCATCCTTCGCCCCATCTCCTCGGCTCCCTCCTGCCAAGAGATGGTGTTCACCGCAGTGACATAACACTCCCGCGCCACCTTTGGGTCTCCCCTAACCCTGACTTGTACCCCCTCGGTGTTGAACTTCAAGCATTGATGAAAAGACGAGGGGACGCAGCGGAAGGCGCTGATCAGGGGTCTTCCAAAGATGGCGCTGTAGCTGCTGGGGGCGTCCATAATGACGAACTTGCAGTTTCGGGACTGCCCCCCCAAGGTGACATGGAGTCCGACTCCTCCTTCTACCTCCTTCCTTTCTCCTGAAAACCCGAACAGGGGGCCATCCGAGGCCAGCACTCTTCTCGCCTCCACCTTCATTGCGTCGAACGCCTTTTTGAAGACGACGTTGACGGAACTTCCGTTGTCCACGAGGATCCGTGAGACGGTGAAGTTCTCGATGGCCGTCTTGATGACCAGCGCATCACAGAACGGGTCCTCGTGGTCTGGTAGATCACTCCTGGAAAAGGTGATCCTCTCTTCTGGTGGCGGGGTTTGGGATGTAGAGGCGACGCTTCGCCGGTACATGGTGTGGAGGCTAGCCTTGCGGGAGGCCTCAATCCCTGCTCCCCCGTGGATCATCCCGATCCCTCCTCGGGTTCCCACGTCCACCCGGTCTTCACACCGATCCTCCTCCGCCCGAGGCAGGACCTCCTTGATTCTCACTTCCTGTCGCGCCCCCTGCTGCTGCTGCTGCTCCCTGTTCCCCCTCATCTCCAAGAATTCCAGGCATGTGGCTGTTGCGTGCCCTTCTTCCTGATGGAAGTCGCAGTAGGGCAGCTCCACCCTAACCTCCCTCCTTCTTCTCCTCCACGCTCCTCTCCTGGCCCCCAAAGCTATGGCCATGGCCTCCTCTTGATCGGGGAGCCGGGGCCTCTAGCCCTGCCTCCAACCTGGGGGGTGGAATTGGTCTTGCCTCCCCTGGAAGTGACCTCTTCCGAAGTTTCCCCTCTGAGGCCCCTGCCCCTGCCACTCTGGCCTCCAGCCTAGCCGACGGTCGGGCTCCTGACGCCCCCACCCTGGCTGTTGTTGCCCTTGGAGCGGCCTCTGCTCCCTCTGCCTGGGCTCCCCTCTTCTTTCTTCCTGACCTCTTCCTCCCTTCGATTCCCTCTCCTCCTCCGTGGCCCACCTGGCCAATTTCCTTGAAAACTCCGGGTTTGACGCCTCCCCGTCAACCTCTCTCGCCGCCCTTTCCATCAACTCCTCGTAGGAGAAGGGGGGAACTCTCTTCAGCTCCATCCGGAAGAATCCCTGCTGCAGGCCCAGGGTAAAGGCCATCATCAGACTATGGCCCGGCATCTCCTGGACCTGAGTAACCTCCTCCTGGAATCGGTCCACGTAGCTCCCCAGCGTCTCGTTCACCCCCTGCTTGATGTGAAACAGGGACTCGGACTCCTTTTTCCTCTTCTTCGAAGTGGTGAATCTCAGCATGAATCCTCGGCGCAAGTCCTCGAAGCAATAGATAGAGCTGGCCGGTAGCTGGTGAAACCATTCTCTCGCTTTCTCTCGGAGGGTGATGGCGAAGAGCCGGCACTTGAATCCGTCTGACATCTGACGGATGGAGACCACGTCCTCGAACCATTGGACGTGCTGTACCGGGTCTCCCTTCCCAGTGTAGTAGGACATCTCGGGCTCCCTGAACCCATCTGGAACTGGAGCTGAAGAGACCAGCTCGCTGAAAGGACTCCCTCCCCCTACTGGGCGAGCTGGCGAGTCTCGCGAGCCCAGCTCGCCGAAGCGACCTCGGCCTGCCAAGCCGGGGAAGAGCTCGCGCCTGGGGAGCTCGCACCCACTGCCCTCCTCGGCCACTTCCTTCCCAGCTTGCCTGCCGGGAGCGTCCTCGCCCAATGAGGGGGCGGCCGCGATCTGGTTTGCCGGAGTCGAGCACTCGGCCCGCGTGCCGAGTGCGAACTTGACCAGATTCAGCACCTCGCTTCTGAAGTCTTCGAACATTCCCACCGTTGCGAGAGGCGGGGGGGGGGGGGGGGGGGCGGCGAGCTCGGCCTGTCGGATCCTTGCCCCGTCATTGAACTCGCGGGAACTTTTCTGTGCTGACCACGCTCCACGCTCACCGCACCAAAATGTTGAAACCGGAACCCGGCTTCCTGTAGAGCTCGCCCTTGGGGAAAGGGGTGGTCTCGCGCCTACTTCGTTCCTGCAAGGAAAAACAACAAGACAAGGAGAAACAGGCCCAAGGGCTCGGCGGGGAGGTCCCACCACAAACCCGGAAGATCTCAGAGCGCTTCCCCTCCTTAGCCTGAAGCCGAGCTAAGGTACCCTCAGAAAGCACTTAGAGAATTTGGGGAGAGGAACTCAGGGAAAAAAACATGCTTTCAGGGGTACCCCTTGGGTCCTATTTATAGTTTTTGAAACCCGGACTGCCAATAACCAAAATAACTGACCTGAAAATACCAGAAAACCCTCGGCTGGGTCTGCCAACAGCCAAACTCCGCTGTTTTGAAGGGCTACGGGCAGACCAGCAGGGGTAAAACAGTAAAAGGTACCTCTGACCCCCAGGCGAGCTGGGACCCCTGGCCACCTCGACATGCTTTGCTCGCCAGCTGCTGCCGAGCTCCACTGCGAGGACGCGAGCCTCAGCCCGCTCGGCGAATGCCGAGCTCCGGATGCCGAACCCTGGCCCGCTCCTGCTGCCGCCGAGCTTGCCTACTGCTGCTGGGCTCGCCTGCTGCTGCCAAGCTCGCCGAGCTCGCCTGTTTGGCCTTTGTTGAACTTGCTCGCCGGACACGGGGTTGTACATAGATGGCAGGGCTGTAGGCTCACTCAGTGGTTGGAGATGGATTGGAGAGGAGACCCCAAGAAAACCCGCTAACCAGGCTCTTATCTAGCTGGCAGGGCTGTAGGCTCATTCGATGGTTGGAGATGGATTGGAGTGCAGACCCCGAGCAGACCCACTGACCAGGCTCTCATCTAGCTTGTATGGCTTTAGGCTCACTCGGTGGTTAAAGATGGATTGGATTGGAGACCCCGAGCAGACCCACTGACCAGGCTCTCATCTAGCTGGCAGGGCTGTAGGCTCACTCGGTGGTTGGAGATGGATTGGAGTGGAGACCCCGAGCAGACCCGCTGAATATGCTCTCATCTAGCTGGCAGGGCTGTAGGCTCACTCGGTGGTTGGAGATGGAATGGAGTGGAGAACCCGAGCAGACCCGCTGACCAGGCTCTCATCTAGCTGGCAGTGGTGTAGGCTCACTTGGTGGTTGGAGAGGGTTTGGCGAGGATACTCCGAGCAGACCCGATGACCAGGCTCTCATCTAGCTGGCAGGGTTATAGGCTCACTCGGAGGCAAGTCAAGTGGTAAGAGCTTTGAAAGAATAGTGTCTATACTTATCAGGGAATTGGTTGAAGATTCCTATGAAAAGGAAGGATTGGAGGCAGTACAAGTGAGGATGAGCATACCAGACTAGCGCTCATCGAAGGGGGTCTCGCCCCTAACGAGCGGGTATACACCTGTGAAGACACAAGTCTCGCATAAAAAGGGGGACTTATCATAAAGAGCGGCTTGATCTCCAAGGTCTACCCACGCTTGGTCCATCTCGCGGTGAGACGAGAACGAAAGGCTAGACGGTCTCATGCTCGACAGGGGTGAGGAGAAGTCCAATTACTAGTGCTCTGAACTAATTTTCAAGCGAGATGGCAATAGATGAAGCGTAATGAAATAAAAAAAAAGCGCGAAAGGTTATAATAAAAATCCCCTTATTCATTAAAAAGAAAAGAGGGAGGTATTCCTATGAAACATCTTGATATCAGAAAAATATACAAGTATAAGAGACCAAAAGGGGGGAGTCCCAAGACACATTGACACCCCTTCACTCCTCGTCACTAGAGGTAGAGCTGTCATCCATCTCGCCATATAACTGGGGGACAAAGTCGTGGACTGTGACTGTCTCGGGATCGTCCCTGACAACCCCCAACTCCATCATCATCTTTAGGACTATCTCGGCTGTCTTGATGTTAGCATCTCGGCAAATGGCGTCGACCTCGTCCAGAGACTAATGAGTGGGCGGGGAGCTTGGAGCGGATCTGGGTGAGAGTGAAGCATGGTGCTGTCTAGCATGGTAATTGCTTCAAAATGTTTCCCTGCGAAGAAGTCGCAGAGAGCCTTTTCAGTGCCCCCAACCTTGGGGGGCTCATAATATACCTCGGCGGGCGATGCCGGGGTGAGTGGGACGCCTCCAAGATTCTCGCGAATGAAGACAAAGCGGATGAGCCAATGGTGGTTCTTGTTAGGCGTCTCGCACACCTTTAGGCCATGGCTGGTGAAGTATGAGATTCCATCATCTTTGGCGTGATAGATAAATAATTTGCGGAAGACAGTGAGGCTAAACTCAATGCGCTCGCGGCGCATGTAGCTAGCGAAGGCGACCAACATCGAGATGGCATTCGGCTTGAGCTGTGCGGGGACAATGTCGAAATACTTCAAAACCTGTTTTTACCTCTGGCCAGAGGGGGAGTATTAGCACCGACTCGAAGTGCGAGACGGGGAAGGCGAGTTCACCGTGGTAGAAGGTATTAATCTCCTCGCCGACTTTTGGCGGGCGAGACTCATATCCCTCGGCTAGGAACTCACTGGAGAAGTGGTGGTAATCTGTTGGAACACCCTATTACTAATTTGGGTCAGGATCACTATGTCTCTAGGAATCTGTGTTTGACCTTCTGTATAGCTTAATAGGTCAATTAGAATTGAGTCTAAGGGATCAGGAGTCTAGGTTTGGAAGCTGCCCTGAAGACCAAGTTTTTCTGGAGACTAAGTCCAAATCGTCGAGCTCAGCACGACATTTCGTCGAACTCCGGTCGACGATCGTCTAGCTCAACTTCTGCAGATCGTCGAGCTCCATTCGACGATCGCTGAGCTCAACTTCGCAATATCGTCGAACTCCATTCGACGATCGCTGAGCTCAGGTCGATGATTTTGACTCTGCATTAGATCCTTATCTCTGAGCTCAGTTCGACGATCTTTGAGCTCAGATCGATGATTTCTTTGCTGCTTGGATTTTCCAGTTCGCTGAGCTCAGCTCGACGATAGCAGAGCTCAGTTCGACGATTTCAGTTATCTTTCAGAATTCAAATTCAAATCAGATAGAAGTTATTCTGCATTTAATTCAGAAGATCTGCCAGCCGTTTTCATTTACTCCTGGAGCAAGTTTCAAGGGATTCTTCAAGGAACAATTCAGTGGACTTTCTTTTAGAAGAAATTATGCAATTAAGGCTGTAATCAATGCAGACCAATGGCTATCTTAGACAGAGTAATATCCTATTCAGACACAGAGAATAATTGACAGAATGTTTTTGAATGAAATAGAGAAGAGAAGAAATACAGAGATTGACAAGTAGAGCACACACAACTCAATACACAGAGACTCTCTCAATCTTCTGTCAACAAGAATTCTGAAGAACACTCATCAGAGAGATCAAGCTTTCAAAAGTCTTCAGATCTCTTCAGCTCTCAAGTGTTCAAGGCCAACATCATTTCAAGACTCCAGACTCTCAATATTTCAGCTTGCTGAAATCATCTTGTGCTGGAGATCTATGAAAGGGGAAACTAGATCTGATATACTCTAGAGGGGGGTGAATAGAGTATATGGTGCTTTTAAAACACAAAGAAAAACTTTTGCAAAGCTTTACAACAATTGTTGTAATGAGTGTGAGCAGGGAAGCAGAAATAAAACTAATCACAAAACTAAGCTATGCAGAAACTAAGCACAAGAAAATCTAGGCCAGAAACAAAAAGAAAACATGCAAAACCAGATGACACAAGGAAATTTATAGTGGTTCCCCAACTTGGGTACATCCACTCTTCTACCACCCTAGGTAGGAATCCACTGCAGGATGAGTTGATCAGGTGTCCTGGGCACCAATGAGCTTTTGATAAGGTGCTCAAAAACCAAATCAGATTTTTTGATCAGGTGTCTTGCCACCAATGAGCTTTTGACAAGGTGCTCAAAAACCAGATTCAAACTTTTGAAGGGAGTTTGAAAAACCCTTTACAGAATGGGGGTGAGAGAGTGATGACAGTCTTCTCTTTCTCAAGCAACTGAGAAGACTATGTGGATTCAGTGATGTTGTCAAAGCTCCCCCTGAGTCCTTGAAATTTTCAGGAAGATGAGCTTTGCTGAGGGTGATAGGCCTTCAAAGATAGATTGTTGGAACCCAAGGTTGGATTTGGGTTAGGATCACTATTAGGCTGATTAGTTTGACCCAAAATGTATAGTCTAAGGGTCATAGGGCTCTCCAATTATTCCTCAGAAAGAATCCCAGAAGAAGTGCAGAAGAATTCCAGAGAAAATCAATTTTAAAGTTCAGAAATTTTAGCTCTCAGAGATAGTCGAACGGAGTTCAACTATTGCAGTCCAGAGATAGTCGAACGGAGTTCAACTATTGCAGTCCAGAGATAGTCGAACGGAGTTCAACTATTGCAGTCCAGAGATAGTCGAACGGAGTTCAACTATTGCAGTCCAGAGATAGTCGAACGGAGTTCAACTATTGCATTCCAGAGATAGTCGAACGGAGTTCAACTATTGCAGTCCAGAGATAGTCGAACGGAGTTCAACTATTGCAGTCCAGAAATAGTCGAACTGAGTTCAACTATAGTCGAACGGAGTTCAACTATAGTCGAACGGAGTTCAACTATTTCTGTGTTCAGCTCTAAGAGAACAAATAACTCAGATGCAGGTCAACTATAGTCGAACGGAGTTCAACGATAGTCGAACGGAGTTCAACTATAGTCGAACGCAGATTGGAGAAGCTTTTTAGATTAAATTTTGGTGATTTCCTGTGCAGTTATTGGAGACAGCTGGCTAGAGTTATTCAAGGCTTAATTAAAGGAATTTACAGCAAATATATTTAATGCTAAATATTCTTATGAATATAGCCGTTGGGAGGCTGCATTAAATATGAATCAATTCAGAGGTTTATTGTCAGTTACCTTTCCAAGACAGTTTCCTTTCTTGAAAATGTCTCTGCCGCATCAAACAAGAATTAAAAATGACTTTCCTCAGCCCAGTGGATACATATATATATTTTATACAGAAGAAAAAATATATAACAGAGAGGCTCAGAAATAACAACAAGAGACAGAGAGAGAAAAAGCTTTCAAGAGACAACATATTCAGATTTGTCTACAGAGCTTGCTGGAGATTTTCATCTAGTTGAAGGCCTACACCCTGAAGCAAAGCTTCCACTCCTGAACTATTCTACATCTCAGGGGGAGCTTTGACAGCATCACTGAATCCACATAGTCTTCTCAGTTGCTTGAGAAAGAGAAGACTTCCATCACTCTCTCATCCCCACCTCTGTAAAGGGTTTTTCAAACTCCCTTCAAAAGTTTGTGTTTGGTTTCTGAGACCTTATCAAAACTCAGTGGTGGCAAGACACCTGATCAAAAAATCTGGTTTGGTTTTTGAGCACCTTATCAAAAGCTCATTGGTGCCCAGGACACCTGATCAACTCATCCTGCAGTGGATTCCTACCAGGGTGGTAGAAGAGTGGATTACCCAGATTTGGGGAACCACTATAAATTTCCTTGTGTCGTCTTGTTTGCTTGCTCTGTTTTCTTCCTTATGTGCTGTGAATTTTATTTCATTTTATTTTCTAAAAACTCTTAAGCATATCAGATCTATCACCTCAATTTCAATTGGTATCAGAGCCAGGTTGGTTAAACATACCACACCTTGGTGGTTGTACAGGCTAACACCTGAATCAAAAGATCCTTGATAGATCTTATTGTTCTTAAGAGTTTTTCATGGCACAAAATGAAGAATGGTCAAGCACTGGACCTCCTAAGTGCAATCTGGACAAGCTTGCACTATGGAAGACAAGGATTAGGCTTTTTATGAACTCTATTGATGAAGCCATTTTCAATTCTATTTTGACAGGTCCTTATCAACCATTGGAAACAACAAGCATGAATGCTGCTCCATCACCTAAATGGACAGAAGCTCAAAAATTGCTAAAGATTGCTAATGCAAGAGCAATGGACATCCTTGCTCAATCAATGTCTGATGACATTTTTGAAGGAGTTATTGAATGTACTTCAGCAAAAGACATCTGGGACTCCCTCACAGAAATGGCTGCTGTATCAGCAAAAGGGAAAATAATTGAAGCTGAATCCTGGAGTGATGAAGAAGAAGCAAGAGCAATAAAATTTTGCTTAATGGCAATAGATGCTTCTTGCAGCAGCTATGCTGAAGAATCTGAAGAATCAGAGTGTGAATCAGCAGAAGAAGATCAGGTAATCTCTACCCTTGATCTTTCATCAGGTATAAATCTTCAGAAAATCTTAGTTCAAAATTATTCGTCGAACGGAGATCGACAAACTCAACCTTATTCGTCGAACTCAGATCGACGATCATTGAACAAAGATTTTGACTTGTACTGTTCAGGAATCTGTGCTCGACGAAATAAATATCATTCGTCGAACAGAGATCGACGAAAATGGATCACAGAAAACAATTATTATCATTCTGTGAACAGAGCTCGACGAAAATACTTTAATTCGTCGAACTCAGAATTTCAAAACAGAAATTTTTACTCTTTTATTTCTGATTATTTTAAAAGAGAACCAGGACCCAAGGTTATCTGGGTCCAGAACTCCTAACATTTCCTTGCAGGAAAAGAACTCTGTTTGGTCCAATATAGAGGAAATCAGTGATTGATTATTTTGAGCTAGGATATGCATATAGGGGGAGTTTGTTGTTTGCAGCAGTATTTTAGTTCTTGTTTTATTTATTTTGTTTCAAAGCTTCCATTGTACATCTGCTGATATCTTATAAATCAAGCAGATTGTTTTTGCTTTGCATTTTATTTGCTTTTGATGTAAATAGTGTCCTTACCCAAATAGGGGGAGATTGTTGGAACCCAAGGTTGGATTTGGGTTAGGATCACTATTAGGCTGATTAGTTTGACCCAAAATGTATAGTCTAAGGGTCATAGGGCTCTCCAATTATTCCTCAGAAAGAATCCCAGAAGAAGTGCAGAAGAATTCCAGAGAAAATCAATTTTAAAGTTCAGAAATTTTAGCTCTCAGAGATAGTCGAACGGAGTTCAACTATTGCAGTCCAGAGATAGTCGAACGGAGTTCAACTATTGCAGTCCAGAGATAGTCGAACGGAGTTCAACTATTGCAGTCCAGAGATAGTCGAACGGAGTTCAACTATTACAGTCCAGAGATAGTCGAACGGAGTTCAACTATTGCAGTCCAGAGATAGTCGAACGGAGTTCAACTATTGCAGTCCAGAAATAGTCGAACTGAGTTCAACTATAGTCGAACGGAGTTCAACTATTTCTGTGTTCAGCTCTAAGAGAACAGATAACTCAGATGCAGGTCAACTATAGTCGAACGGAGTTCAACGATAGTCGAACGGAGTTCAACTATAGTCGAACGCAGATTGGAGAAGCTTTTTAGATTAAATTTTGGTGATTTCCTGTGCAGTTATTGGAGACAGCTGGCTAGAGTTATTCATGGCTTAATTAAAGGAATTTACAGCAAATATATTTAATGCTAAATATTCTTATGAATATAGCCGTTGGGAGGCTGCATTAAATATGAATCAATTCAGAGGTTTATTGTCAGTTACCTTTCCAAGACAGTTTCCTTTCTTGAAAATGTCTCTGCCGCATCAAACAAGAATTAAAAATGACTTTCCTCAGCCCAGTGGATACATATATATATTTTATACAGAAGATAAAAATATAGCAAGATAGAAAAAATATATAGCAGAGAGGCTCAGAAATAACAACAAGAGACAGAGAGAGAAAAAGCTTTCAAGAGACAACATATTCAGATTTGTCTACAGAGCTTGCTGGAGATTTTCATCTAGTTGAAGGCCTACACCCTGAAGCAAAGCTTCCACTCCTGAACTATTCTACATCTCAGGGGGAGCTTTGACAACATCACTGAATCCACATAGTCTTCTCAGTTGCTTGAGAAAGAGAAGACTTCCATCACTCTCTCATCCCCACCTCTGTAAAGGGTTTTTCAAACTCCCTTCAAAAGTTTGTGTTTGGTTTCTGAGACCTTATCAAAACTCAGTGGTGGCAAGACACCTGATCAAAAAATCTGGTTTGGTTTTTGAGCACCTTATCAAAAGCTCATTGGTGCCCAGGACACTTGATCAACTCATCCTGCAGTGGATTCCTACCAGGGTGGTAGAAGAGTGGATTACCCAGATTTGGGGAACCACTATAAATTTCCTTGTGTCGTCTTGTTTGCTTGCTTTGTTTTCTTCCTTATGTGCTGTGAATTTTATTTCATTTTTATTTTCTAAAAACTCGTAAGCATATCAGATCTATCACCTCACTTTCATAATCCTCTTCTGAGATTTTGTCAGGGGGAAGTCGTGGTCAACGAATCGCTTACCGCAACGGCTGCGGCCCTCGCCTTCTTCGGCTTTCTTCTTTCCTATGGCGAGCGAGATGACAGCAATATAAGGGGGTAGAAAAGAGTGAGGCAGAAGCAGGACACAAAAAGAGGCAGGCAAGGAGGAGCAGGCGAGAACTCCGGATCTCGGAAGCAGCAGGAAGCGACAGTACAAGTGTAAAACATCTTGATCTCGGGGGGGGGGTATTTATAGCAGACAGAGAGAGGAGAAAAATGGGCGGGAAAGTGAGAATGAGGAAGTCAAAGGGGCAACCCGACGGTTTGTTTTCACTCTCTCTCTTGATCTCTAGGCGCGGCGCCCCAGGACAACTTTTCCAATGAGCCAAAAAGAAAAAGAAAAAGATAGCAATTAATACAGCTATTAAATCCAGCATGAGAGATTAAGAGAATATCATCACACATTATTTAATCCCGCATGAGACGGGCATCATGTTTATAGGGGCTTTCAAAAAATAAATCATAAAACAAGTAAGCGGCAGCCTAATGAAAACAAAGGTTACAAGGAATAATTAAATAGACAAGATGCTTAAACCGATGAGACACTTAAGCAGGCAATAAAAAGCCAAGGTCCCTCAATTCTTATGCCACTTCCAATGGCCACCGCGAGATCCCGTGCATGGAGGACGACCAGGAAGATGAAAGGTGAGGACGACATCTAGATCACGACGGGTGAGACGGGGATGTTGGTCAGTCTCACTTATGTTGTCCTAGGGGTCTGTCCCATATATTTTGGCATCGGCATTGACCTCCGCAGAGAGGCGAGTGCACTCAGTTTCCAGCCAGTTAATGCGCCGATCGGTAGCTTGCTTCTCCCGTTCCATCTCACGGATGACATGCGCATATTTTCGAAACATCCTGGCCGTCTGGCGCTTCATCTATAGAGGGTCCATAGGATCACCCTGCTAGTATTTGATCTCATCTGAGCGAGGAAGAGGCGAGAGGGGATATGGTGCAGGGGAATCCTCAGTACCCGAGTCGAGCTGGATACCTGCGCAAAAAAAGTGGAAGATCATAATGAAGGGTGGTCTCGTAAGAAGGCTAGTTGCCATGAGCTACGTGGATACAAAGACTAGCCATGTGGTCTGAAATGTACCTGGTAAGGGAATAAGAATCTGAATGAAGCGAAAGGACATGATGAGTTTACTTATTGGGATGCGAGAGTTCCCCACAAGCCGTGAGAGGTCTTCTTTCCTCATGATAGGGGGAGGATTCCTGAGGCGAGTCAGAGCGTTGATAATGTTGGTCGGTAACGTCAGGAGGATTCACAGGCATGGGGGAATCGGCGAGATTTCCCTGAAAGAGCATGGTCAATGAGCGAGATGATAGGAAGAATAAGGCAGGCAAAAGGTGGAGTCGAAAATCACCTATCTCTCCCCAGAGGGTGTGGGGGGAAGTGCATTTGCTGTCGAGGGTGCCAAAGTGGTCGCGCCGGCCGAGAATGGAGGTCTGGCGATTTTTTCCTTCTTCAGGCGAGATGATGAAGGTGATGAAGCGGGGCTGCAGACCAGAGATGGGACCAAGGCAACCACATTGTCTTTGTTTTACTTCCGGACCATCGTGAGACGCTCGCGAAAACTCTAATTATGGGACATGTTGGCGGTAGAAGAGAGGGAACAAGAGGGGGGGTGGCACTCTAGGATGAGATGTGGTCTCATATTTATAGGCTCCAGCGGGAGGGTCCGCTAAAGATTCTCATAAATGAATCCCAATGCCGCGAGCCTCAGTTGGACTTTATTTCTGAGGTTGGGGAAACCTCGAAAAGAGCGGGGATTGTGTATAACCTTGGGCTCGCGGGAGGCGGCT
The DNA here is from genome assembly GCA_039583875.1 of Platanthera guangdongensis. Lineage (NCBI taxonomy): Eukaryota > Viridiplantae > Streptophyta > Magnoliopsida > Asparagales > Orchidaceae > Platanthera > Platanthera guangdongensis. The sequence goes on along the minus strand of CM077154.1, from coordinate 104,823,849 downwards.
CAAAAAGCAGAGCAGAAAAGCTGGTGAGAGGAATTAGAGAGGAGAGTGGGACCATATGGTCCACTCGTAGGAGGTGAGATGGGGCTCGACGTAGTAGGCGAGACGTCCTTTGGGGCCTGGGCTGGCCCTTCAGGTCGAGATGGCTCCCATAAGGCGGGAGGCCAGCGAGACGAGCTGGTGAGCTCCTCCTGCCCGCCAGTCATTTCCCCACTCTCCATATAATAGAAAGGTGTTTTTACCTTCTTACCGCTTAGGGGAATTTTACTCTTCTACCCCAGGTAATCTTGCCCTTTTGCCCTTGGTGGTCTGCGTATAGCCCTTCAGAACAGCGGAGTTTGGCTGTTGGCAGACCCAACCCAGGGTATTTTGGTAATTTCAGGTCAGTTCAGTATGGTTATTTGCAGATCAAACTCAGAGGCCTATAAATAAACCGATAAGGTGTCTTGAGTAGGTTGTTGAACCTTTCTATATTCTTCCTCAGAGGCACGTAGCTCAGTATTTGGTAGGGAGGGGGAAAACTTCAGATTCTTCCGGGTAAGAGGTGGGTCCTCCGAGCTGAGACCTTCGGTCTATTTCTTGTCCTGTGACTCACATCGTGAGGGTGGTTCGAGAAGAGTAATTGTGTGCTGCAGCTTCAGGTCCGAACTCTAGGTGGAACCAGGTGACTGGTTTCAACAAGATGGCTAGGGTGATTAGGATGAAGAACGAAGGCAAACAGGACCATAGATGTTGCGGTAGGAAGGTCCCACCACGTACTCGGATGATCGAAAAGAGCAGCCCCTTCTCAACCAAAAATGGCCGAACTAGGTATGAGGGTGACTAGCTGATGACTAAGTCGCAAGGTCGTGACCTGGTCTCTAAGGAAAAGGAATCCAAAGGATCGGCTAGTATCCAGAAAAGAGAGCTCGTGAGTATCCTGCAGACAATTTTCAGTGTCTCACCTCGTACCCCTGTGGTTCTATTTATAGGGAAATCCAAGGAGGAGGGGGGGGGGGTCACATTTATACCCCACCCCTGGCGACTAGGTAACTTCTAAGGGGAACTTGCACGGTCCGGGCGAGTATCTTGCCAAGTCGCCTACCTAGCGAGTATGCGTGGGGAGCTCGCCATACTCGCCCCGGCCTTTTGCGGTCTTGTGCGCTGACTTTAACTTCTGTCTTGACTTGTTGACCTTGACTTCTGCTGACCCGACTTCTGTCTTGACTTGTTGACCTTGACTTCTGCTGACCTGACAGTGGTAGTACCTATCCTTGACGAATACGGATTGTAAAGTAATCATTACTGACTTGCTGATCTATGGTACTGTTTTGATCTCTTATTTTTATGTTCATGATTATGCTAATCCTACCTTGTTGAATCGTTAGTGATTTGCCGATGCGGTTGAACCCTCATCTTTTAATCATCTCTTAACTACTGTGTAAGATGAAATAGAATCAATTTAAGGTCTTGAATTTTTCCTAAAATTTGATCAACTGTTTCCAATCTAGCGATGTTTAGTAGAATCCGATGTGCCAAGTCTTATGATTGATTTCATGTTTTTTCTTCGTTGTGGGTGTTAATAGTTTACGAAACCACCGCCACAATGTTGTCTTGAGATTTATATCATGGTTTTCTTCATTGCGGGTATTAATAGTGGACGAAACCACCACCGCAATGTTTGATATATCATGGTTTTTCTTCGTTGCAGGTGTTATTAATGGACGAAACCACCGCCACAATGTTTGATCCCTCCATTAGTATCTTGTGGAACTCTACCGGTGTTTGAGCATCTACGGTGAATGGTGGCGTGTTTGAGTCTCCCCGCAGTTAGATGAATATTATATCTGTGGGGGTGTGTACGGATGAGTGACCATCTCGCTCATGTTTTTGGGTAGAGTTGACCACAGGTGGCTAATAGAGTTTTGCAAATTCTTCCTGATGATTTAATCGTGATTTTTCCACCTTATAGTCTTATGCATCTGGGGTACTTTCGTTGTACGTGATGATTTACGTAAGTATTCCTTTTCGAATTTTTGTACCTTACTTATGTACTTTACTTCAGTACTTTTGGTCTTGGGTTGGTACCCCTTATGACTCGTGCTTTTTCTTGGTTTATATTTCTGCCATCACATATACTTTCTTGCTGAGATGTTATGTCTTTGGAATGCCTCAGGTTCAGAGCTGTAGCAGGTACCAGAGCTGGTTTTAGAGTTCTTGAGCAATAGTGTTGGCTGTGGTTTTTTACCTCGCCTTTGCGAGGTAGTTTGTTGTTTTAGTTTACTTTACCTAGTTCAGACATACTTTTGTTTTGTGTGAGTTCGTGTTAGATTGTTGACGCCCATAGGATGGTTGATTTTGGATACTTTTGTTAGCTGTTAGTTTGTTCTCTTTCTGATTATTTGGTTTACTTACTCTTTGAGATGTTTTATGCTATGATTGCATGAAAGAGATTTTCAATTATAAAAAAACTACTATTACTATTTCATTCATTGCATGTTTTAAAAAATTAAATCACTATATTTAACGGCCGTAAAAGCTATTTTACTTATATTATAAACCTAAAGCCTTGCATACCATGGGTTGTCCTCTGGGGGCATTTATACTCATGTAGGATGTCTATCCTTGTAAAGGAAGTATTTTCCACGGTGCATAATTTTTTTTCTTGTGGACTAGATGAGCCACTCAGCCGAGGGATGCGGCTAACTGCTTAATGTACAACCCCGTACCCGGCCGAGTGGGATCCTCTCCAGGGAGCGGGCTCGGGACGTACTACGAGCGACGATTTGGCGCGGCCCTGTTCGAGGACGTGCGGGCTCTCGTACGCGCGTGTGGAGTTTTTAAGTTTTTGAGTTATAAAAAATATATATATTTACCATATATATATTTCTATTTATAATATATATTTATTTATATATATATATATGTTTATATATATATATAAAGGTTTATACATATATAGATGGGAGAGGGATTTATTTAGGGGGGAGGGCATCGGGCAGGAGGCAGGAAAAAGAGGGGCAAAATGAAAAATAAGAAGTAGGGAGGAGGGATTTTATAAAGGGGGCTTCATTAGGGTTGAAAGAGGAAAAGAAAAAAGAAAAGAGAAAAGAAAAGAGAGGTAGGGCATCGGGCTGGAGGAAAAAGAAAGGGGCTGGCCGCAGGTTTTTTTGCTCTCCCCGATTCTCCCGATTTTTCCCTCTCTCTCTCTCTCGATGAAGCAGCAAAAGCCGGCTGCCTGCAGTTGGGGCTCGGCCGCCTGGAGAAGAAGCCGGCCGCCTGCAGTTGGGGCTCGGCCGCCTGGAGAAGAAGCCGGCCGCCTGCAGTTGGGGCTCGGCCGCCTGGAGAAGAAGTCGGCCGCCCGCAGTTGGGGGCTCGGCCGCCTGGAGAAAAAGCCGGCCGCCTGGGGCAAGGTGCAACCGCCTGATGTTAGGGCATGGCCTGGAGCAGGGCTCGGCCGGGAAGGGAGCCCGACCACCACCACGGCCGCTTGGAGCAAGGCATTGATCGTCCATATATGGCTAGGCTCGGCCAGGAAAATGAAGATCGGGAGTCATTGTCCTCCTCCCTGCGAGGGCTCGGCCACCACCGGAAAAACGGAGCAAGAGGATGTATTTTTTTCATCTCCTCCAGTAAGGGCTCGGCCAAGGAAATAGGGATCGGGTTTCTCCAGCAATGTTCGGCTAGGAGAAGATTGTGATGAGGGTTTGGGCCGGCACCGCCATCAGAAAAATCAGCTAGGAGCCCTTCACCGGGCATCGAGCCTCGTGCAAGATATGCGGCCGCGACTCCGCCAATATCCGCGCCAAGGGTAACGAAATTTCTACTCGGGCAGGTGAAGCCCTAAATTTACATATTTGCATGGAGGCCCCTCTTCGCCAATGGGTGGAGGAAGGGCGCTCTCCGACGGGTTGACGTGTACGTCCCCGCAGTTTATTTCATTTAGTGCCCGGAAGCGTGAGTACGGGTTTAGGCATGCTGTGTGAAGCCCATCCGGACGTACGAGCTGGATTGGTGATGTTCTGGGGTTCCCGGAGAAGACTCCGAGGAAGTTGTGCATTCTTTATGTAGCGAAAAGCGGCGGGCTTAAGCCCAAGTTTGTGCCGGCCCTAGAAGGCCTTTTTGTTTCTGTTACCGGCCTGCGTGCCGAGGTATGGAACGTACGTTCCTGTAATTTGAGATGCCCGCGATGTTTTTGCTAGCCCTTGAAGGCTTGTGTTACGTTGGTGGCGGTCCAAAAGGGGCTGCGGAGAAATAGAACTGCTAGGCGAGGTTATGCTACTAGGAGGGCAGTTAAAGGGCGTTTTGCATAAACCCGAGGTGTCATCCTTGGTTAAGAGGGAGTGAATTTTGAGAACCTCCCTAGGGGTTCTGGTCGGCCAAGAGAGCCTTCCAACGGTGCCCAATTAGCTCAGCAATTGGCTTAGGAGGGGAAGAGTTCGTTAGTCTTCCGGGTGTGTGGTGGGACCTCCACGCTGAGACCTTGGGCCTGTCCCTTACGTTCCTAGTCTAGAGCCCCGATTGTTCGCTTGAGTGTAGTAGGTGCGCGGTCACCCCTCTTTTGGGACCTCGAACTCCACAGAGACCGGTATCCGGTTTCAACATTTATGGTGCGGTGAGCGTGGAGAGTGACCAGCACAGAAAAGCTCAGTCGAACGTCATGGCTATAGAAGAGGAACCAAGTGACGGCCAAGGTCATGTGATGAAAGAAATCCCCTCCCACTCCTTTTTCGTCGCTCCTAACCATCTTGACTTTTCATCTCGAATGTTTCTCAAATGACAAAGTATAAACTCTCACAGTTGAGAAGTAGCTCTTAAAATAATTTCCCACTAGCTAAAATTTTGAGGTTGGAAAGTGCACAGTCGAAAGGTTGAAGTGTTAGTACTAGCATACTGGGTTCAGACTTATGCGAGTCATCCAAGTTTCAGGAAACGCATATTAACAATTATTCTCAAATGTGTGTCTTATAATGAGAGAGGTGAGAGTAAAAAGAACAGTAAAACCAGAGAGTACCACTGCAGCCACGGACCATAACTAATTCATCTGTGCTAGGGGGTTTGCTTGCGAAACTGTAGAACGAAATCCGGAGAACGAAGATGGACCGGGGTTAAACTTGTAGCCCTTAATTTAGATGAATGAGCAGCACCTACAGATACATCATGACTTTCCGGCGTAATAGTATCCCGACTGTATTTAGCTAAAAGTCCAGCATAGCATAACCCACCAATACCACTACCAATCATCACCACACTTGCTCATAACTCCCCGGAACATTTGTCATGGTTAAGCAAAGAGATGTTTGCTATGAGTGAAATGGAAGCATAATTTCGGTTTTTAGATTTATACAGGAAAAATTAGCAGATAACTAATTACTAAAGGCTCAATCGTTTACCCTCCCATGACAAGCATATTTATGAAAAGGAAGCGAAGAGTACTTACCGTGTTTCTCTTAGTTGAAATCGCACTTGAGGTTGGTTGATTATTTATAAATCTCTAATTGCAAGTATAGACATGAGAGCCCAATACATCAATGAGGTTATAAGATTTTATTCTATCAAAAAATACCAAAGGGGATAAGGTATGAGAACTGAGATTTTGAATTATGATTTAGAATAGTAAAACAAGAAAGATGCATGTAGATCACATAAGATGTTCTGTCATGGAGATCAAAACGTGCTTTAGGGAAGCTTGTAGTAGATGCGCTCCTAATGTTTCTTGGAACGAGCAGGCAAAGTGGTGTGGATCAGTTCTCGCTGACAAGAATAGCAAATGATATCACACAATGTATTTGATTCCATATCAAATTCTCTTCCCAGGCTATCCTTTATAGCTGGTTGCACATGGATCTGTGTCAAATTGATATAGAGAAGCTGCTCAAATTGATTGTGGTAGATTTTTATCACCAACTATTTTCATTGCTCAAGCTACTAGCTTTGGATGACATTCTTGATGACGTGAATGTTGTGGACTATATTACTGGATTCATTTTTGCTAATAGATTTTGCTGAGCTCAGCTAAGACCGAAGCTGGAATATTAGTTGCAATGACTATACTCCATTAGCATTTCTATTTTCTCCTTTTTTACATTTGTTGGAGTTGGAATTTAATTTGTTGCTCATGGGCTGTATTTTCGTGACCTCTTTGATTCAGCATTGCATGAAGAATAAGGTCGAAATATTCAAGTTTGTCGGTAATAATTGAGCCGTATTTAACAGAAGAAAATATGGATGAAGAGAGATCCGTGAAGCCATGTTGACAAGAAGGTGCTACTTTTTTGATCATGTAGTGCCTTGTCGACGGGACCCGGGATCGAGAGCACTAGAACATGTTTCAAGTGGTGGATCGCCAGTATAAGCAAATACCCTGAAGCATCTTGTTACTGATTTGTACTGTTGAACTCCCTGATCCTTACCATTTAGGTTAAGATGACACTTGTGGGCTTCTGATCAAACCGGCAGACGAACAAGGAATATTTTCTATCAATCAAAGCTAGTTGTGGCTTATTATCCATTTGTTCAGGTCTTTGAGCGTTTAATTCCTTTTTACTTGCATATTTGATTTGTAGTTTGATCTCAAATTTGAATTTTATGAGCACAAATCCTACCTTTTTTGAGAAGAAACTATTCGACCATGGCGAGGGATCATTCTAGGAATAACCTATATTAAAGGGAGCTAAATGGTAAGTCTTGGTAAATGTGAACGATTTACCCATATATATAATATATAATACGTATAAGTGATTTATGCAATATAATTCAATATTATCATTTTACGTGAGTTGAATCATCTTCCTTTTAGGGGCATCTCAACAATGGAGTACGTAGGAAAATTTAAAACAATTAGTAGCTGTGGCCCACTTCAATCTGCACTTATTTGATTTCCATAATGATGTCGCATACCCAAAAGTATCTGAGAAAATTGAGATATAATGCATAACAATCTGAAGTGTCAATATCTTGCATACCAATCTGAACTGTCATGTGGAGTTTCCTTTTGAAATTATTACAATGATGCAGAATTCCTTTGGCATTGTGTAAAAGAACCTGAAGTTTTTATGGGTAGATATTGGATTAGGTTTTTAGGGAAAATTCGAGTAGTCTTGTCTCAAACATGCCTGCCATCTTCTTGAGCCAAAAGGCAAGAGAATGGTAGTATGTGGAATTATGCAAATCTTGTTTAGTATCAGGTATCATGATAAGAGAATATACATTTAAAATTTCGTAAAATGCCTCTCAAGTAATTTTTATTGCTATGCCCACCCATTCTGCATTTTTAAAGTCCTTTAATGAACATGTATGTTGAGGATAAGATACTACATTCTATTTCTGCACACTTCATTTCAGCTGTGTTTCACTGTTTGACTTGATCATGTGAATATTTTGTTTATAATCTTTCTTTGAGACAAAACCTACTAGAATCTTTTTACAGTCTAGAGGTTAGATGGGAGCAAGTTATTTGTCTGACCCACTATAAATTTTAGAAGAGCACATGATTATTTCGCTATTTTTTATTGATTGCTATTTGATGGGAATCACATCACACATGGGTCTACATTATGATCAAAGCTATTCATTTTTTGTGGATTGACGATCTATGAATTTTACTTATTATCATTATTATTTTCTATCATGCTTTGGAGGCCGTTGTTATTGGAAAATCATGACCAACCTTGACAACTTCTTAGTTTGCAAATATGGATTGGAGGTGTTTTGGAGAGGAGACCCCGAGCAGACCCGCTGACCAGGCTCCCATCTAGCTGGCAGGGCTGTAGGCTCACTCGGTGGTTGGAGGTGTTTTGGAGAGGAGACCCCGAGCAGACCCGCTGACCAGGCTCCCATCTAGCTGGCAGGGCTGTAGGCTCACTCGGTGGTTGGAGGTGTTTTGGAGAGGAGACCCCGAGCAGACCCGCTGACCAGGCTCCCATCTAGCTGGCAGGGCTGTAGGCTCACTCGGTGGTTGGAGGTGTTTTGGAGAGGAGACCCCGAGCAGACCCGCTGACCAGGCTCCCATCTAGCTGGCAGGGCTGTAGGCTCACTCGGTGGTTGGAGGTGTTTTGGAGAGGAGACCCCGAGCAGACCCGCTGACCAGGCTCCCATCTAGCTGGCAGGGCTGTAGGCTCACTCGGTGGTTGGAGATGTTTTGGAGAGGAGACCCCGAGCAGACCCGCTGACCAGGCTCCCATCTAGCTGGCAGGGCTGTAGGCTCACTCGGTGGTTGGAGGCGTTTTGGAGAGGAGACCCCGAGCAGACCCGCTGACCAGGCTCCCATCTAGCTGGCAGGGCTGTAGGCTCACTCGGTGGTTGGAGGTGTTTTGGAGAGGAGACCCCGAGCAGACCCGCTGACCAGGCTCCCATCTAGCTGGCAGGGCTGTAGGCTCACTCGGTGGTTGGAGGCGTTTTGGAGAGGAGACCCCGAGCAGACCCGCTGACCAGGCTCCCATCTAGCTGGCAGGGCTGTAGGCTCACTCGGTGGTTGGAGGTGTTTTGGAGAGGAGACCCCGAGCAGACCCGCTGACCAGGCTCCCATCTAGCTGGCAGGGCTGTAGGCTCACTCGGTGGTTGGAGGTGTTTTGGAGAGGAGACCCCGAGCAGACCCGCTGACCAGGCTCCCATCTAGCTGGCAGGGCTGTAGGCTCACTCGGTGGTTGGAGATTGTTTGGAGACTTTTGCACTACCCCGAGCCTGGCTCGGTCCCAGGTAGACCCGCTGCGCGGGCTCCCATCCAGCTGGCAGGTCCGTAGGCTCGCCTGTGGGGGTAAGGGACCCCGAGTGCTGCTCGGCCCCGGGTAGACTCGCTGCTCAGGCTCTCATTAGCTGGGCAGGGCGGTAGGCACACCTAGGGGGAAAGGACTTGGACTTGGAAATGGTTTGATCTCATAGAAAAGCAAGAAAGTGTGGAATGCTTCTTCAAAAGGAGAAGAATCATAGTTTAAACCATAGTTTAGATCAATAGTTTCTTTTTGATGAACTGAATAGACTAATATTAATACATCACTTGTTTCATGTCTTATGAAAATGGTTAAATTATTTGCAAAGTCGGCCAGATCAAAACCATCGTCCTCTTTCGCGACATGAAAAATAACATTACCGATCTTATTTCTTTCAATGTTGACCTTGCTGATACATAAAATGTTTGGGAGGTAGCAAAATCATTGTATTTATAAGAGGTATGCCCACCTGAAATATGCATCTCGAAACATGTACTGCCATTGACTTCCGCATCAATTGGTAATCTGGTTGGATTTTTAAATAGATTGGTTTTTATTGCATGTTCATGATAGTGAGTTGATTCTTACTTAAGCCCTGGCCTGGAGCTCCTTTATCTCTAAGTGGGGAACTCTCTCAAACTCTTTTTAAGTCGGAACCCACTCGCCGAGTACTTGAGGTTGGACATTTCTTTTCGAGCTTGGACAACCTCGAAAAGAGCGGGGATTGTGTACAACCCCGTACCCGGCCGAGTGGGATCCTCTCCAGGGAGCGGGCTCGGGACGTACTACGAGCGACGATTTGGCGCGGCCCTGTTCGAGGACGTGCGGGCTCTCGTACGCGCGTGTGGAGTTTTTAAGTTTTTGAGTTATAAAAAATATATATATTTACCATATATATATTTCTATTTATAATATATATTTATTATATATATATATATGTTTATATATATATATAAAGGTTTATACATATATAGATGGGAGAGGGATTTATTTAGGGGGGAGGGCATCGGGCAGGAGGCAGGAAAAAGAGGGGCAAAATGAAAAATAAGAAGTAGGGAGGAGGGATTTTATAAAGGGGGCTTCATTAGGGTTGAAAGAGGAAAAGAAAAAAGAAAAGAGAAAAGAAAAGAGAGGTAGGGCATCGGGCTGGAGGAAAAAGAAAGGGGCTGGCCGCAGGTTTTTTTGCTCTCCCCGATTCTCCCGATTTTTCCCTCTCTCTCTCTCTCGATGAAGCAGCAAAAGCCGGCTGCCTGCAGTTGGGGCTCGGCCGCCTGGAGAAGAAGCCGGCCGCCTGCAGTTGGGGCTCGGCCGCCTGGAGAAGAAGCCGGCCGCCTGCAGTTGGGGGCTCGGCCGCCTGGAGAAGAAGTCGGCCGCCCGCAGTTGGGGGCTCGGCCGCCTGGAGAAAAAGTCGGCCGCCTGGGGCAAGGTGCAACCGCCTGATGTTAGGGCATGGCCTGGAGCAGGGCTCGGCCGGGAAGGGAGCCCGACCACCACCACGGCCGCTTGGAGCAAGGCATTGATCGTCCATATACGGCTAGGCTCGGCCAGGAAAATGAAGATCGGGAGTCATTGTCCTCCTCCCTGCGAGGGCTCGGCCACCACCGGAAAAACGGAGCAAGAGGATGTATTTTTTTCATCTCCTCCAGTAAGGGCTCGGCCAAGGAAATAGGGATCGGGTTTCTCCAGCAATGTTCGGCTAGGAGAAGATTGTGATGAGGGTTTGGGCCGGCACTGCCATCAGAAAAATCAGCTAGGAGCCCTTCACCGGGCATCGAGCCTCGAGCAAGATATGCGGCCGCGACTCCGCCAATATCCGCGCCAAGGGTAACGAAATTTCTACTCGGGCAGGTGAAGCCCTAAATTTACATATTTGCATGGAGGCCCCTCTTCGCCAATGGGTGGAGGAAGGGCGCTCTCCGACGGGTTGACGTGTACGTCCCCGCAGTTTATTTCATTTAGTGCCCGGAAGCGTGAGTACGGGTTTAGGCATGCTGTGTGAAGCCCATCCGGACGTACGAGCTGGATTGGTGATGTTCTGGGGTTCCCGGAGAAGACTCCGAGGAAGTTGTGCATTCTTTATGTAGCGAAAAGCGGCGGGCTTAAGCCCAAGTTTGTGCCGGCCCTAGAAGGCCTTTTTGTTTCTGTTACCGGCCTGCGTGCCGAGGTATGGAACGTACGTTCCTGTAATTTGAGATGCCCGCGATGTTTTTGCTAGCCCTTGAAGGCTTGTGTTACGTTGGTGGCGGTCCAAAAGGGGCTGCGGAGAAATAGAACTGCTAGGCGAGGTTATGCTACTAGGAGGGCAGTTAAAGGGCGTTTTGCATAAACCCGAGGTGTCATCCTTGGTTAAGAGGGAGTGAATTTTGAGAACCTCCCTAGGGGTTCTGGTCGGCCAAGAGAGCCTTCCAACGGTGCCCAATTAGCTCAGCAATTGGCTTAGGAGGGGAAGAGTTCGTTAGTCTTCCGGGAGTGTGGTGGGACCTCCACGCTGAGACCTTGGGCCTGTCCCTTACGTTCCTAGTCTAGAGCCCCGATTGTTCGCTTGAGTGTAGTAGGTGCGCGGTCACCCCTCTTTTGGGACCTCGAACTCCACAGAGACCGGTATCCGGTTTCAACTAGGAGGGCAGTTAAAGGGCGTTTTGCATAAACCCGAGGTGTCATCCTTGGTTAAGAGGGAGTGAATTTTGAGAACCTCCCTAGGGGTTCTGGTCGGCCAAGAGAGCCTTCCAACGGTGCCCAATTAGCTCAGCAATTGGCTTAGGAGGGGAAGAGTTCGTTAGTCTTCCGGGTGTGTGGTGGGACCTCCACGCTGAGACCTTGGGCCTGTCCCTTACGTTCCTAGTCTAGAGCCCCGATTGTTCGCTTGAGTGTAGTAGGTGCGCGGTCACCCCTCTTTTGGGACCTCGAACTCCACAGAGACCGGTATCCGGTTTCAACATTTCTACTTTATTATATATATATATATGTTTATATATATATATAAAGGTTTATACATATATAGATGGGAGAGGGATTTATTTAGGGGGGAGGGCATCGGGCAGGAGGCAGGAAAAAGAGGGGCAAAATGAAAAATAAGAAGTAGGGAGGAGGGATTTTATAAAGGGGGCTTCATTAGGGTTGAAAGAGGAAAAGAAAAAAGAAAAGAGAAAAGAAAAGAGAGGTAGGGCATCGGGCTGGAGGAAAAAGAAAGGGGCTGGCCGCAGGTTTTTTTGCTCTCCCCGATTCTCCCGATTTTTCCCTCTCTCTCTCTCTCGATGAAGCAGCAAAAGCCGGCTGCCTGCAGTTGGGGCTCGGCGCCTGGAGAAGAAGCCGGCCGCCTGCAGTTGGGGCTCGGCCGCCTGGAGAAGAAGCCGGCCGCCTGCAGTTGGGGGCTCGGCCGCCTGGAGAAGAAGTCGGCCGCCCGCAGTTGGGGGCTCGGCCGCTTGGAGAAAAAGCCGGCCGCCTGGGGCAAGGTGCAACCGCCTGATGTTAGGGCATGGCCTGGAGCAGGGCTCGGCCGGGAAGGGAGCCCGACCACCACCACGGCCGCTTGGAGCAAGGCATTGATCGTCCATATACGGCTAGGCTCGACCAGGAAAATGAAGATCGGGAGTCATTGTCCTCCTCCCTGCGAGGGCTCGGCCACCACCGGAAAAACGGAGCAAGAGGATGTATTTTTTTCATCTCCTCCAGTAAGGGCTCGGCCAAGGAAATAGGGATCGGGTTTCTCCAGCAATGTTCGGCTAGGAGAAGATTGTGATGAGGGTTTGGGCCGGCACCGCCATCAGAAAAATCAGCTAGGAGCCCTTCACCGGGCATCGAGCCTCGTGCAAGATATGCGGCCGCGACTCCGCCAATATCCGCGCCAAGGGTAACGAAATTTCTACTCGGGCAGGTGAAGCCCTAAATTTACATATTTGCATGGAGGCCCCTCTTCGCCAATGGGTGGAGGAAGGGCGCTCTCCGACGGGTTGACGTGTACGTCCCCGCAGTTTATTTCATTTAGTGCCCGGAAGCGTGAGTACGGGTTTAGGCATGCTGTGTGAAGCCCATCCGGACGTACGAGCTGGATTGGTGATGTTCTGGGGTTCCCGGAGAAGACTCCGAGGAAGTTGTGCATTCTTTATGTAGCGAAAAGCGGCGGGCTTAAGCCCAAGTTTGTGCCGGCCCTAGAAGGCCTTTTTGTTTCTGTTACCGGCCTGCGTGCCGAGGTATGGAACGTACGTTCCTGTAATTTGAGATGCCCGCGATGTTTTTGCTAGCCCTTGAAGGCTTGTGTTACGTTGGTGGCGGTCCAAAAGGGGCTGCGGAGAAATAGAACTGCTAGGCGAGGTTATGCTACTAGGAGGGCAGTTAAAGGGCGTTTTGCATAAACCCGAGGTGTCATCCTTGGTTAAGAGGGAGTGAATTTTGAGAACCTCCCTAGGGGTTCTGGTCGGCCAAGAGAGCCTTCCAACGGTGCCCAATTAGCTCAGCAATTGGCTTAGGAGGGGAAGAGTTCGTTAGTCTTCCGGGTGTGTGGTGGGACCTCCACGCTGAGACCTTGGGCCTGTCCCTTACGTTCCTAGTCTAGAGCCCCGATTGTTCGCTTGAGTGTAGTAGGTGCGCGGTCACCCCTCTTTTGGGACCTCGAACTCCACAGAGACCGGTATCCGGTTTCAACACTTAACCTAGACTGGAGTTTTCTCTAATAACTTAAAGATCATTCTTTATGTGTTAAGTAGGAGTTTTGCCTGAGCGTCCGTAATTATCCCCTGCTGACGTGGCATCATGACGCACATTTTTCATTACTCTGATATATCTTTAAAGGCAGTGAAAATGTGGGTTGTGACAGTTGGTATTAGAGTGAGGTTGTTTTGACAAGTTGGTCGAACTAGCCAATCTCGTATATTTCGTTTCCCTTCATTCATTTGCATACATATACCGACGTGTCATCAGTATGCCTCAACTGAACCATAGTCACTACATTCATAGTATGATAAGAAGTATACAGGGCATATTATGTAGTATGGGATGCATAATATGTGTTTGTATATGGATCCACCACAGGTGGCAACATGTGATAGTTATGTAGTATGTGATGCATAACCATCACCACATGAGTGCACATTAGCATGTTTTTTTCTCGTTGCAAGCAATGTTATGTAGTATAAAATGCATAATATTTCATGTGTACGCCGCTCACACATGCATTAAGGCCTTTTTAGAATGCATAGCACTGCATACATAACATATCCTCGCATAAGCACGTATGCTAAGTTAAGGTTTACATGATGACACATGTGCACACATGATTTTAAATAAGAATAAAGAATCCATGCATTCATATCATAGGCACATGAGTTAATATGATGAGAGGATATCATCCTAAGTAGGACATATCATCATTATAAAATCCCAGAGGAACATGCAGTATAAGCAAGTGTCTTTAAGTATGGTCTGAACTAGTTGTCTGGCCTTGTTGTAATCTAGGAATTTTGATTAGTCATTCGTTACTTTTTTAGAAATGTCGGCTAGATGTCCTGCGACGAGGTTAACTCCCCAGTCAGAGGGTGAGTCGTCTGGTGCGCAAAGCGATGTGGTGATCGAGAGTTTGCGTTAGAGTAACGAGGCTCTGTCGAGACAGTTAGTTGCGATGCAATCGCAAATTCAGTCCTTATTGTCTGTCGCTCCTTCGCATCAACCTTTAGTGCAAGATTATTCCGTAGGTCAAGCCATACCCGTTACTCCTACTCCTCTGGTGCCCCCAGTGATGCTACAACCAGAGATGAATTTTATTTCTTATTTCCAGTGATTGGGACCTCCCACTTACGACGGGAGTGCCGAATTTATGGTTTTGGATGATTGGATCATCGATATCGAGGAGATGTTCACATATTTGGGGATTGTAGAGGCCCAAAAGGTGATGATTGTAGCCTACCAGCTAAAAGGCCCGACAAAGAGCTGGTGGATTTGGGAAAAGGAGAGTCTGAAGGAAGGATGCTCTTGGGAGTCCTTCAAGAAGATGTTGCTTAAGAAGTTTCTACCCTCGGTCGAGCAGAACCGCATGATGAATAATTTCCTACATCTGAAGCAGAGACAGCTCATAGAGAGCAAATATTAGATCGAGTTCAGTAAGTTGAGCAGATTTGCTCAGGATATGGTAGCTTCGGAGGCAGGAAGAGTGAAACATTTCCTAGGAGAACTAAGAATCGATGTCAAACAGTTGGCATGCACATATAGAGCTGAAAGTTACGCCGAGGCAGTGGATTCCGCTCTAAAGGTTGAGGCAATTGAAAACACCAAGAATTGAGGCACTTCGGCGAGAAAAGAGAAGCGGAATGGTGATGAGGATGGAAGCTCCAGGGCATCTGGCCCTTCTTCGAAGAAGAAAAGTAGAGAAATATGTACCTTCTGTGGTCGGTCTGGCCACCCTTTCGAAAGTGTTTTCAAAAGGACTGCCACCATGATGCAACAGCTGGTGCTTGTCATCCAAGGTGCACCCAAGGGAGATCTGGTGTGCATGTTCTGTCCAAAGACGGGACGTGACGTGAGTTGTTGCTTGTCGAAGGAAAGGGCTTGCTTTCAGTGCGGGTAGAAGCGACACCTGAATTCTTCATGCCCCCATGCTCAAACTCCACTACAGCCTGCCCCACTTCGGGCACTACCGCCACCACCAAATAGGACAAAAGGAAAGGAAAGCTGAACGTGGTGACCAGGGAGGAAGCTCAGATCTCTACACAAGTGATCACAGGTTAGATCCTAGTTTAACTTTTACTCTCCATTGTTTGCCATTATTTTCGTTCGTTTAGTTATGTATGCTATGGTTTTAGGGGAGTTTAAGGTGAAGAATAGGTGGGTGCACGTTCTTTTTGATTTGGGTGCCACCCATTCCTTTGTAGCTCGAAGTTTTGTAGATAGACGTCGTTTGGACATGGATCCGTTAGAAGATTCCTTCAACGTCAAGCTTCCCTCTGAAGATCTAGTGATATCAAATCAAGGAGTTTAGATATGCCCTATTTGTCTAGGTGATTTCCTTGCATTTGCGGATCTGTTGGTGTTGGATCTGTTGGGATTCGACGTGATTTTGGGCATGGACTGGCTGTCCAAGTATGATGCGGTCATCCAGTACAAAGCAAAGCGGCTGGACTTCAAGATGGATAATGACCAACCTATGAGTGTCTATGGTTTTCAAGAAAAGGTTTCCCCTATTATTTCTGTGGTACGTGCTTGTCGAGCTATAGAGTTTGGTTGCGAGGCATATCTTGTTTCTTTTTCTGCTTCGGAAACAGCTTTTGTTACACAACGTCTTGATGATATCTCAGTGGTGCGAGAGTTTCTAGATGTTTTCCTGATAGTCTTCCAGGAATTCCTCCTGTGAGAGAGGTAGAGTTTGTGATATACCTCGAGCCAGGTACTCTTCCTATTGCCAAGCTACCGTACCGTATGGCTCCATGTGAGTTGGATGTGTTACGTACTCAGCTTGACGAGTTGTTACAATGTGGATTTATTATGCGAGCTCTTCTCCGTGGGGTGCTCCTGTATTATTTGTAAAAAAGGATTGATCGATGAGGCTTTGCATCGATTATAGAGAATTGAATAAGTGACCATTAAGAATCGATATCCCTTGCTGAGGATTGATGATTTGTTCGATCAGTTGAGTTGTACCTTGGTGTCTTCAAAGATCGATCTTCGTTCAGGCTACCACCAGTTGAGGATTCGTGAGGCAGATATTACACGGACTGCTTTACGTCCGTGGCACGAACATTTTGAGTTTTTGGTGATGTCCTTTGGTTTGACAAATGCACCCTCTGCTTTCATGGATTTAATGAATAGAGTGTTCAAATATTTATTGGACCGTTTTGTGATTGTGTTCATAGATGATGTCCTTGTGTATTCCCATAGTGTTGAGGAGCATACTCAACATTTGTGATTTGTTTTGTCGACTCTGAGGGAACATAAGTTATTTACGAAGTTGAGCAAGTGTGAGTTCTGGCTACCTCAGGGGTCCTTTCTGGGCCATGTTGTGAGCGATGGCGGTGTCTCTGTAGAACCGACAAAGATTTCTGTTGTAATGGAATGGAAGAGACCTTCTATATCCAAGGAGATTAGGAGCTTCTTAGGCCTGGCCGACTGTTATAGAAGGTTCGTGGAGGGGTTTTCTATGTTGTCTGCTCCTCTAACTAGACTTACCCAGAAGAACACCGTGTTCATTTGGAGTGATAAGTTTGCAAAAGATTTCCAAGAGTTGAAGAAGAGGTTGTGTTGGCTATTGTATCCACAATGTACCTGATTTGAAGAAGCCCCTGGACAAGCTAAGGTCAATAGACTATGTATTTGATAAAATCCTTCTAGTTGTGCTTGCAGTTTTTCCACGCTAAGTGCACACCAATGTCAGGGTGCAGTAGGTCAATATACACGGGTCTGCACGACGTAATCCCTCGTTGAGCAGATCAGTGTGTTGGCCTACGTGTACTCTCTCTATTGGAGTGCACTTATTTTCAAGCACAGGGCTGTAAATATGCAGGAGCAGACAAGGAGCAAGGATGGGTCAAGGAGCATCTCATAGGTGGAAAGACGAAAATTCGTCTAAGTGAGAATCGACGAGAATCACCAAGTGATTCTCGCCGATTCGGCGAGAATCACTTGGGATTCTCGCCGATTCGTCGAGAATCAGAAGTTGATTCTCGCCGAACTCGATCCAGCAACTT
The DNA here is from genome assembly GCA_039583875.1 of Platanthera guangdongensis. NCBI lineage: Eukaryota > Viridiplantae > Streptophyta > Magnoliopsida > Asparagales > Orchidaceae > Platanthera > Platanthera guangdongensis. The sequence continues at coordinate 104,806,496 of CM077154.1, read as the reverse complement.
CTAAGCAAGCACCTCTGCATCTAAGTAAGAATCGACGAGAATCACTGGTTGATTCTCGCCGTCTCGACCTGGCTTAAAGCAGTGCGTGCAACCAAGGCAAATTCGACGAGAATCATCTTTGATTCTCGCCGAATCGTCGAGAATCACCTTTGATTCTCGGCGACTCGGCGAGAATCACTTTCGATTCTCACCGATTTTGACTTGACATTTTTCTGGAAATTCCTGAACCGGATTCTGCCGCTGTTAAATTTCTGGACCGGGATTTGGGGATTTCTTTTGTGGGTCCCACAAACAGTCATATTGGAAAACTTCTACAGTATTTATATACAGGTATTTTGAACGGAATACCTACACAGAAAAAAGCCGAGCGAGTGCAACCCTAAAATCGCGAAATCTCTCCGCCGTCTCCGTCGCCGCTCGCGCAAGTCCGTCGCCGCTGCTGATCGCATTTCTTCCCGATCTCCGGCGACAGAAGCTTAGCAAAGCTTGAGTCTCACGTGTCTATCCAGAGATCCCTTGTCTCTCGATTTGTTGACCGGGAAAAACTCCCCCGTCCGAATCGATCGAGACGACCGATCCTAGAGTGACCATTGGTAGACCTAGTTTGCTTTGCAACGAAGATTGGATCTCAGAAGTACTGCTGCCGCGCATCGTCGTTGCCGTCGATCCCGAACCAAGCCGCCGCTCGGATTGCCGCCGCCGGTTTCGGGAAGATCCTTTCCAAGAGAGACCAAGGTTGTAAACTTTTCGTTGACTTCACGAACACGTCGTCGAACGAAGAGGAACACCATAGTCTCCAAACGAAGTTTGTATCTCGTGTACTTTCTATATTTACTTTTGTTGTAAAGGAACCGTTGTTCCGCGTTGTAAGGGTTGGGTGCAACCCGTTTTGTGGGAGTGTTGACTCTCACGTGTGGAAGGGTTCCTTCCGGTAGTGCAGGGATTGGATTTCAATCCCATTGGAGAAGTGACCGAGTCGTCCCTTGTTGGGGAGATAGGTCAAAGGGGGAAAGTGGATGTACCCAAGTCGGGGAACCACTATAATTTGCCTGTGTATTCTGTGTGCTGTGCTTTTTCATTTTATTGTGCAGTTATGTTCGTAAATTCCGCAAAAGCGCTACTCGTCACCTATTCCCCCCCCCCCATAGGTGCACATAGCTGACAATAGGTGGACTTTCAAGTGGTATCAGAGGGAGGTTGCTCATCAAAAAGGTCAACACCTTGAGTTAAATCCTGCCCCTAGTGTCAAGAAGAAGACAAATATCTACTATGGACGGGCTCAAGTTCTCCGGCAAGATCCCAGTATGCACCAGGCTAAACTTTCCGATCTGGAAGGAAAGAATCAGGTTTTACATGGAAGCAGTCGATCCTCGACTCTTCATGATCGTGGAGGAGGGACCTTATGTCCCCACCAAGGCCTCCCCATCGATCCCACCAAGAAGGTGCCGAAGACACTTTCTGAAATGGATAAAGACGAGATGGTGCTCGTAGGACTGGACAAGAAGGCAAGAAACATTCTGGTGAGCGCAGTTGATGATTCCATGATGCAAAATTTCAGCAACTGCAGGACTGCTCAGGAGATCTGGCAGTGCCTGATCATCCTAATGGAGGGCACGGATGAAGTGAGGGATGATCGGAGATCCCTCCTGAACCAAAAATATGAGGCCTTCAGGCAAGGGCCTAAGGAAGAAATCGGAGTCACATACGAGAACTTCCTGAAGATTGTCAATGCTCTCAAGGGCTACGGAAGAGTGTTCACCAATGGTGAACTCAATGACAAATTCCTTAGGTCCCTCACTAAGGAATGGGACACAAAGATCTGGCGCCATCAGAGAATTTGGCAGACTAGCAGAAACTGATCCACAAATCCTGTTTGGGAAGCTGATGTCCTATGA
>CM077154.1:104699334-104804101 GCA_039583875.1 Platanthera guangdongensis | reverse complement strand
ATAAAGAGTTGCCTAGTATATAATTCTGTGAGCCAAAGTATAAGTGCAATAAAAATCAATTATTTGACATTAAATATGGGTGATAGCATCTGTAGGAGATTTGGGAGTCCTGTTTAATCCTGTTTCTTCTCTGTTTAGCGAGACAGTTGTAGGCTGTGATCAGGACTTTGCAAAGATTATCAGGTTGTTCCATAACGGGATCTTACATATCTCTCAATTGGCTATAGATTTCTCATATAGATTTCAATTGGGAACTATAGTGAATATTCGTGCTCTCATGGTAGTCCATAACTAATTTGAGAGTGTCCAAAATGAGGGACTTGGAAGTGGGAGACCATATCTCAGCAAATTCTGGAGCTTTTCTTTTCTCATGATCAGAGACTGAATGGACTTGCTAGCAGAAGGACCTTCACCATACTTTCTTTTCTTCTTGAAAGTTTGGATCTCAGGAGGAGCATGAAGGAATATATCTGCAGGATCATCTTCCCAACCCTGAGTGTAGGAATCAGGAGGAGCAACAGAGTCACCAGGCCTAGGAGAGAATGTGGGTTGCAGAGGAGGAGCAGGAGCATCAGCAGCAGCTAGAGGGTTCAGGTGATGAGGAATGATATTAGGATCTGTAGCAAATTCAGGAAGGACCTGGTTGTGCATCCATATAGTAGTGTCATATGTGTAAAATTTGACACTCTAAATTTGATCTAGGACATCATCATGGATCTCTTTTACTTTGGCTTTCCAAAGCTTTTACATGACAGCATCTGATTGTTCTAAATACTCTTTCACCAATTTCTCCCCCCTTTCTAACTTCAACAGATTGCTTAGAGATGACATCATCTTTGAAAGTGCCAACCTCTTCACAGATTTTCATCTTTGTAGCTTCAGCTCATTTATCCAATTCCATCTGATTATTAGCAAGAGTCAGACCTTGCTCCATGACTTGACCAACACTAGTAATGGTGTGGTCTAATGCTTTGCCAATAATTTGTAACAGATGTTTGAGCTGATCAGTATTATGTTGAATTTCAGCAAATCCTCTGCTCATCTCAGTTTCTAGAGCAGTGACCTTATCTGTGACAGTCTTAATACAAGTATCAAAGTATGTTTTCTGCTCTTGAAGGAGAAGGACAATCTGTGGCAGCAAATCTGTGGAGGGAGTAGCAGTTGCAACAGGAGGAGCAGAAGTAGATGGAACAGAAGGAAGAGGAGGAGCTACCCAAGGTTCTATTTCTGTAAGGGTAACAGAGCTCTGATCTCTTGTAGTTGTTATCAAGGCATCCCCTTCATCAGTGACTGTGGGGATGGAGAAATTTAAGTTCCTTAAAGCAGCTTCAACTGGCTCAGGTGATGTCTCATCTGAAATGAAAATGGTTTCTGTTTGCTCTTGGTGAGTATCAGGAGATTTAGATTGAGATCTTGCTGGAGATTGTGCTGGAGACTGTGCTGGAGATTGCACTGGAGTGGGGTCTTTGGGTATATCAGTGGATGGAGCCTTTGGAGATAGAGGAGGAGGAGGAGGAGGAGGAGGTAAATCTGCTGTCAATTCTGCTATCATCTCATTGATGGCAGCATCTGTGTAGAGGAGTGAATCTTGAAGTTGTTGATCTGATGGGATATCTTCTGTGGTGACAGGAGGAGGAGTAGGAGCTGGAGGAGTTGGCATCCTGGCTGAAATAGCAGGAGCAGGCTACCCCTCATTTGGTGCACCAGAGGAGATGGGGACTTGAGATGGATAGGGAGATGGGGTCCTGTCCTTTGTGTCTAGAACTTCAATAATCTTAGCAGCTTGAGATGGATTCTGCAACTTGAGCTCCCATCTTTGAATAGAGGAGATGGAGGCCTTCTTCATATGATGAAGGATACTGCCTTTAGAGAGGGTGAAGGTTTTTTGGTTTAACTCATGAAGGAGTAGTGAAATGATCCTTGCATAGTCGAGGGATTTAATGCTCTCCTTTATTTTGTTCAGGATAAGCAAGCCAAACTGAAAGGCTTTTCTACAGACTATGGCTTACATCATTTCAAAGAAATACAGAGGGATATCTCTTATGGATTTTATCTTGCACAGAAGAATTTTTCCAATAATATCAACTAGCAGTTTACCTTCTGCATTCATGTCAGCCCTTCTAATGTATTTTGCATCAGTAGAAATTCCACAAAATAAGCAAGTTCTGGCATACTCTTCATCACCCAGAAAATCATCTGTATCTTAAACTGGCAGCCGAAGAAGTTGAGAAACAGAGGTTGAAGTAAGTTTGATCATTATACCTCTGACTTTGGATTTTAGAACTATCCCGTGACGCTTCACCCTGACATTCCTGAAAAATTCTGCAACGTCGGGGAAGATGATTCGACATTGTCCTTGGAGAACGAAGGTTAATCCGGTGGTGTTGAGCAAAATCATGAGATTATGGAAGTCATCAGAGAGTTCTGCAATCCCGTCAGCAAATAATTCCGAACCCACGCCGATTTTAGAGGAGGCGGCCATGATTCAGAAATCTTGGAGATGCAAAAACCCTAGAAAGCTTTGATGGGGTGAAGGAAATTACGCGGCTCTGCAACTGACTGAGGAAGGCGAAGAGGCAGTCGGGAACTCGAGAAGACAGAAATGATTTCATGTAGGACATTTCTGGATTTTCTTATTTATATAACCCTAATTTTTGGTCTAATTAAATGAAAATGAATGAAATAAACCAAAGAAGAGGCGGCATAAGCCTTGGTTTGCGTATAAGGAAATTTGAAAAATAAACGACTCGGCATGTGCACGAGTGAGGAAATTTCTCGAGTAGATAAGTCTGGAATTACTCGATTAGAGATACAGAAGTACTCGAGTAGATGCATGGAAGTACTCGAGTAGGTCAGTGAGGTACTGGAGTATGTGAAGTTGACTACTCGAGTATGTCAGTCTGCTACTCGAGTAGGTCAAGTAGACTACTCGAGTATGTCATTCTACTACTCGAGTATGTCATATTATTACTCGAGTAGGCTGTATCTTACTCGAGTCAAAAAGTTAAAATTTTGTAAAAATCGAATTGTTGACTAACCTTTGAACCTTGAGCCTTCTTGAAAATCCATCTTCTCTAGTCTTCTTTGTTGAGCATCCCAAGTTCTGTTTTGAAGAACGAGAACTTGGTCTCGTCCAGCGGCTTCGTAAAAATGTCTGTAATTTGCCTATCTGTAGAGACATATTGAAGGTCTATGTCCCCATGATCCACATGCTCCCGGATGAAGTGATACCTTAGCTCTATATGCTTTGTCCGGCTGTGCGAGAGTGGGTTGTTCGTTATTGCTATTGCGCTGGAATAGTCGCAAAACAATGGAATCTGTTCAAACTTCATGTTGTAGTCCTCAAACTGATTCTGTATCCAGAGTAACTGTGCACAGCAACTGCCTGCAGAGATGTACTCTGACTCAGCCATTGAAATTGCCACACAGTTTTGCTTATTGCTACTCCAGGAGATAAGTCTTCTTCCAAAGAATTGACATGTCCTGAAAGTGCTTTTCCTGTCGTCTTTGCTCCCTGCAAAAGCTGCATCTGAAAAACCTATTAGTTCTCTGTCATTACTTCTTGGGTACCATAAGCCAAGATTTGGTGTACCTTTAAGGTATCTCAAAATCCGCTTTGCAGCAGCGTAGTGAGATTCCTTAGAGTACACCTGAAATCTAGCACAGACACATGTTGAAAACATTATGTCAGGTCTACTTGCCGTAAGGTAAAGCAAGGATCCAATTATGCTTCTATACTTGGTTTCATCAAAAGGTTTCCCTTTTTCATCCTTGTCCAGAGACATAGTTGAACCCATTGGAGTCCTCATCGAAGTTGCGTTCTCCATTCCGAATTTCTTAATCAGCTCTTTGGTGAACTTGGTCTTTGAGATGAAAATTCCATCTTTAGACTGTTTCACTTGAAGCCCTAAGAAATACTTCAGCTCGCCCGTACTGCTCATTTCAAACTTCCCTGCATAAGTTTTGAAAACTTCTTGCAGAGGTTGTCATCAGTAGAGCCAAAAATAATGTCGTCGACATAGATTTGCACTAGCAAAATCTTGCCCTTAATTTAACTAAGAAATAATGTCTTGTCTATATTTCCCCTTGTGAACTTGTTCTCAAGTAGAAAGCTAGACAACGTCTCATACCAAGCTCGAGGAGCTTGTTTCAGGACATATAACGCTTTATGCAGTAAATAAACACAATCAGGAAAGTTAGAATCAACGAAACCTGGATGTTGTTCCACATACACCTCTTCCTTTATGTCACCATTAAGAAAGGCAGACTTTACGTCCATCTGGTAGACAGCGAAGCCTTTGAGTGCAGCATATGTTAGGAATAACTGTATTGCCTCCAGCCTTTCCACTAGAGCGTACGTCTGGTCGAATTCGATTCCTTCTTCTTGATGATAGCCTTTTGCGACAAGTCTGGCCTTGTTCTTTGCTATAGTTCCATCCTCATCCATCTTGTTCCTGTAGACCCATTTTTTCCTAATGATGTTCTTACCTTTGGGTCTTGGAACAAGCTTCCATACTTTACAGTGCTTGAACTGGTTTAGTCCTTCTTCCATCGCTATTATCCATGATGTGTCTGAGTTTGCTTCCTCAAACTTCTTTGGTTCAACCTGTGAGAGAAAACTTAAATATAGATTCTCATTAGTTGAACCTTTACGAGTTCTGACCCCATCCCAGGGATCTCCTATGATCTGGTCCATGGGGTGATCCTTCAGATGTCTGAGCTCTATAGTCCTTGCATCTGGATTATCTTCTATCACTGGAGTGACTTCTTCATCTTGGATGACTTCTTCATCTTGATCATCAGCCTCTCCAATAGGGGTTGGAGTGGTGATCTTGATGAACTTTTCACCTTTGTATTCGGATGGTTCATCCAAGCTAATTTCTTTCAACTTTGCACATGTATCTACAATAAGCACACTAGAAGAGTTGCTTTGCAGCAAACTCGTCTCATCAAATATAACATGTATCGATTCTTCCATGACTAGGGTTTTTCTATTAAAGATCCTGTATGCCTTACTATGGCTACTATAACCTATAAAAAAACTTTCAAAACTCTTTTCGCTGAACTTAGTAGTATGATACTTGCCATTATTGAGCACGAAGCATTTACAACCAAAGATTCTAAAATATGAGACTGTCGGTTTCCTGCCCTTTAGAAGTTCGTAAGGTGTCTTATCGTGGTTTTTGTTTATGAGGGCTCGATCTTGCACGTGACATGCAGTGTTGACGGCTTCAGCCCAAAAGTACTCCGGAAGTGAAGCATCACTCAACATGGTCCTGCAGGCCTCTATGAGTGTCCTATTCCTTCTCCCAGCCACTTCATTCTGTTGAGGGGTACGAGGAGAGGAAAACTCATGAAAGATACCTAGGCTTTCACAAAATTCTGTCATGCCCCAGACGTGAACTCTGTTCCATTGTCACTTCTGATTTTGACTATGGAGCAGTTGTACTCGTTCTGAACTTGCCTGACAAAATTAGTAAGGATGTCGAAGGTATCTGACTTGTGTTTCAGAAAGAACACCCACGCAAAGCGCGAGTAATCATCAACAATTACTAACGTATAATCCTTACCTCCCAAACTTCTAATTTGCAGTGGACCAAATAAGTCCATATGCAGTAGATGAAGACATCTACTAGAGTCCTTGCCAATAACACTTTTAAAGGTAGCCCTTGTTTTCTTGTCTTTTACACATGCATGACAAGGTCTATCTTTGACGTACTTGACATTTGGGTCATCACGTACTAAGTTCATTGAAAATAATATATTAATAGTTTTGAAATTAATATGTGCTAGTCTCTTGTGCCATTGGTCATCAAGCGATGCACTATCTTTTACTAAAAAGCACACTAGTGTCGAAGAATCTATAAAAATGAAATTCAAGCAAAATATGTTTCCGCTTCGGGTGTCGGATAAAATTGTTTACATATTGTCAACAGATTTTATCAAGCACTTATCATCGTGAAACTCAACTATGTATCCTTTATCGCAGAGTTGGCTTATGCTTATAAGGTTATGTTCTAAACCTTCAACGTAAGCCACATCTGAGAATGATACATTACCGTTCGTAATCATACCGTAGCCTTTAGTGATTCCATGGTCTGAACCTCCAAAGATGACCTTCGGTCCGTTCATGTCTAGAGTAAAGTTCTGGATTAGGCTTCTTGTCCCGGTCATATGCCGAGAGCATCCACTGTCCAAATACCAGATTGACATTTTGGTGGCCTTTGGACATACCTGCAATCACAATCAATTTGCCTTAGGAACCCAAATACGTTTGGGTCCTTGGTCTCGGGTTAGAACACTCCCCCTACGAATATTAGCATTAGGAGTGGTCTTCCTCATATTGCCAACATGTGGGGTTGCAGCATTTCTGAGATTAAACCAGCAATCAATGGCAAAGTGACCAATTCTGCCACAACACCAACATTCAAATCTGTTGTATCTTGGCCTTATATTCTCCTGCTTGACCTTTTGGAATTGTGGTCTAGCAAGGGCAGCATTCTTGGAGGAAGAAGCTTCATGATGATGGAAATCACATGTTTTCTTCTCCTTCATTGGTTTTTCTGCAACAGCCTTTTCCTTTGGTGCCTTCTTGAAGTTATGACCATGATTGAAATGGCCGTAGCTATGAAGAATCACTTGTTCATAAGATGCCTTAAAGACACTTTCGCCAAAGTTTCTTTGGTGAGTCCATCCTTGATAACGGGACTTTGGCTCTACATATGTAGGCCTTGCAAAGTGTCCGTAAGATGAGTCGAGATCAAACTCGTTTGAAGGAAATATAACGTTTTTGAACGAGGTCTGATCTTGAGGGGCTTTCCCCTTGTCTTTGGCTAAGCCTTTTTGGCGGCCTTATTCTTTCATTGGGCCTTATTGCTCCTAGAAGATTTGATAGAAGCTTCTTCATGGGCTAGTCCAGCACCCTTCGCCTTGGCTGAGAATTCAACAACGAATGGAAGAACTGTCTTGGCTTCGAGAAACTTTCATCTAGTTTCTTTTCAGCAGCAAGTTGGGCTTCCAGCTCTTTGATGATTTTCTCTTTAAGGTCGAGGTTCTCAAGAGATTTGTTATATTCTTCAATAGTATTATTGAAGTTCTCTTCGAGCGAGTCAGTCTTTGCGACTTTCTCTCTCAAGATACTCTCTTTAGCTTTGAGAGACTTTATCTCTTTAGCCTGAGTGTTCACGACTCGACGACATTTGTCGTGAGCCATGATTAACTCCGTATATTGGGCCATGAGTTCTGACTCATCGTCAGAAGAGCTATCCTAACAATCATGTTCAGAAACTTCAGAATCAGAAAGAGGAGTGTGAGAGTTTACCTTCCCAGTGAACTGGGGCTCTTGTTCATCATCAGTTTGAGCCATGAGCCCAAAATAGGCTTCTTCTTCTTCACTCGACTCGGATGAGTTAGAGTCACCAAGAGTCTTGCCCTTTTTGGCCATCAAGCTCTTCTCTGTTCTCTTCTTGTTGTATGAGGGCTTCTTTTCCTCTCTTCTACCACCCTCCTTTGAAAGTCCACCTAGTGTCAACTACCTTCACCTATGTGGGGGGGGGGGAATAGGTGACTTGCGTATTTTTGCGAATTTAAAATTGTACCTGCACAAGAAAGCAAAACAACACAGCACAGAAAGGACACAAGCAATTTATAGTGGTTCCCCGATTTGGGTACACCCACTTTCCCCCTTCGACCTATCTCCCAACCAGGGACGACTCGGTCACTTCACCAACAGGATTGAAATTCAATCCTTGCACTAACGGAAGGAACCATTCCACACGTAGGAGTCATCACTCCCAAAAAGGGTTGCACCCAACCTTACAAACTAGGAACCAACGTTCCTTTACAACAAAATGAAAATAGAATGTACAAGAAATACAAACAACTTTTGGAGACTAAGGTGTCCCTCTTCTTTGATGACGTGTTCTTGAAGTCAATGAAGAGTCCACAACCCTAGATCTCTCTTGGAGAGAATCTCCCCAAAACCGGCGGTGGCAAGAAGGGCGGCGGCTTGGTTCTCGGGATTGCGGCGACAACGGTGTGCGGCTGCTGTACTTTGGAGATTCAATCTTCGTAGCAAAGCTAGCAAGGTCTTCCAACGGTCACACTAGGATCGATCGTCTCGATCGATTCGGAAGGGAAGGTTTTCCCGATCAACGAATCAAGAGACAAGGGATCTCTGTGGTTAGACGCGTGAGACGCTGTGCTTGGCTGAGCTTCTGTCGCCGGAGATCTGTAAGCAACCACGATCAAAGTCGGTGATCTACTTGCATGAGCGGCGACGGCGGCGGAGCAGGTTTTACGATTTAGGTCAAGGTCGGCGGCTCGGCTTCGTTTTTCTGTGTGTCTTTTTACTGTTCAAATACGCGTGTATTTATACAGTAGAATACTCCTTTATGACCGTTATGGGTCCTACCAACATGAAAACCTAAGCCGGTTCAAAAAGTGCTAGCGGCTGAGTCCGGTCCAACGGGTTCCAGAATTCGCCCAAGGCAAAATCGGCGAGAATCGAAGGTGATTCTCGTCGAATCGGCGAGAATCAAGGTGATTCTCGACGATTCGGCGAGAATCAAGGTGATTCTCGTCGAAGTTGACTTGTTTGCACGCACTGATTTAGCCGGATAGAGACGGCGAGAATCAGCAAGTGATTCTCGATGATTCGGCGAGAATCACTAGTGATTCTCGCCGAATCGGCGAGAATCACTTGGTGATTCTCGTCGATTGTTACTTAGACGATTTTCGTCTTTCCACCCATGAGCTGCTCTTAGACCCATCCTTGCTCCTTGTCTGCTCTTGCATTATCACAGCCCTGTACTTGAAATAAGTACACTCCAATAGAGAGAGTACACGTAGGCCAACACACTGATCTGCTCAACGAGGGATTACGTCGCGCAGACCCGTGTATATTGACCTACTGCACCCTGACATTGGTGTGTACTTAGCGTGGAATAACTGCAAGCACAACTTAAAGGTTTCATCAAATACATTGTCTATTTACCTTAGCTTGTTTAGGGGCTTCTTCAAATCAGGTACGTTGTGGATACAATACCCAACAATCTCCCCTATTTGAAGAAGCCTAAACCCTACAAGCTAAGGTGAATAGAGCGTATGGGAATGAAAATATGAACTTAAAATGGAGTTGAGAGAGAGATATCATTACCAATACCAATTTCTTGAGAGCAAACTTGGAGCCACCTTAGCCTTAGCCGAGAGGGTAATATCTCCCTTTTCGGCTTCTGCAAATCTGGGTCTGTTGCATTTGACCCCTTGCTCCCCCTCAGTTCTTGCACCTGTGCGCACACTTGAGTTCCTGACAGAGGCTCCCCTAGATGCATGAGCCTGGAGCTTCTGTAGTCTTCATTCCTCATAGTTTAGCATCCCCAATTCAGTTTTGAAAAGACTGAACTTGGCTTGTCTAAGGGCTTTGTGAGAATATCTGCAATCTGCTTGTCCGTGGGCATGACAGAGAGAGAGATGTCCTTGTTCTCCACGTGCTCCCGAATGAAGTGGTAGCGCACTTCAATATGCTTCGTTCTGTTGTGCGATACCGGATTGTTGGCAATTGCAATTGCACTGGAGGAGTCGCAGTACATTGGTACTTCCTTGAACTGAAGGTCGTAGTCGGCTAACTGGTTTCTGATCCATAGGAGTTGTGCGCAACAGCTGCATGCCGAGATGTGCTCAGACTCTGCTGTGGAGGTTTCTACACAATTCTGCTTCTTGCTGTTCCATGAAATAAGCCTTCTTCCGAAGAATTGACACGTCCCGGAAGTGCTTTTCCTGTCATCCCTACTCCCTGCAAAATCAGCATCTGAAAAACCTATTAGCTCGACATCATTGTTTCTCGGGTACCACAAGCCAAGATTGGAGTACCTTTAAGGTATCTTAGAATTCGCTTTGCAGCGACATGGTGAGATTCCTTAGTGTTCACCTGATATCTGGCACAGACACATATGGAGAACATGATATCCGGTCTACTGGCAGTAAGGTAGAGCAGGGATCCAATGATGCTTCTGTATTTGGTTTCATCGAAAGGTTTGCCTTTCTCATCCTTATCCAGAGACATAGTGGATCCCATTGGAGTCCTCATAGAGGTTGCATTATCCATACCGAATTTCTTGAGGAGTTCATTTGTGAACTTCGTCTGAGAGATGAAGATTCCATCCTCAGACTGTTTCACTTGAAGTCCCAAGAAATACTTTAGCTCTCCCATACTGCTCATTTCAAACTTTCCTTGCATAAGTTTAGAAAACTTTTTTTACAAAGATTGTTGTCCGTTGAGCCGAATATAATGTCATCGACATAGATTTGCACAGCAAAATCTTGCCTTTGACTTCCTGAGAAACAATATTTTATCTATTTTACCTCTAGAGAACTTGTTCTCAAGAAGAAAACTAGATAAAGTCTCATACCAAGCTCGTGGAGCTTGTTTTAAACCATATAAAGCTTTATTAAGAAAATATACATGATTGGGATAAGTAGGATTGACAAAACCTGGGGGTTGAGCGACGTATACTTCCTCTTTCAGGTCTCCGTTCAAGAATGCTGATTTCACATTCATTTGATAGATTGTGAATCCGTTGTGCGAAGCATATGCCAGGAACAATCTGATTGTCTCGAGCCTTGCCACTGGTGCAAAGGTCTGGTCGAAATCAATCCCCTCCTCCTGTCTGTAACCTTGAGCCACCAGCCTGGCCTTGTTCTTTATGATGACACCATGTTCATCCAGTTTGTTTCTGAAGATCCACTTGGTGCCAATCACATTCTGCTTTTGTGGTCTGGGAACCAACATCCAAACGTTGCATCGTTCGAATTGATGCAGTTCATCTTGCATGGCCAAAATCCATGCTGCATCTTTGTTCGCCTCGTCGAACTTCTTTGGCTCAACCTGTGACAGGAAGCTAAGATGCAAAAATCTCGTTAATAGTACCTCTTCGAGTTCTGACACCGTCACGAGGATCTCCAATGATCTGATCTCTAGGATGATCCTTCACGTGCCGGAGCTCTAGAAGTCTGGCGTCTGGAGCTTCGACTACTTCTTAGGCTTCTCCTTCTTCTAAGAGATTTTCTTCATTTTGATCTTCAACATTCCAAGTTGACGTTGAGGTGGAAACTTTGACGTACTTAGGAGTTTCATCTTTAGCGGTCTCATCGAGACTCAGCTGTTCAAGTCGTGCACCTGCATCTTCAAGAATACCGCTGGAAGAATTGCTGTTAAGCAAGCTTCCTTCATCAAATACAACATTAATTGATTCTTCTACCACTAGGGTTTTCTTATTGAAGACCCTATATGCCCGACTGTGGGTACTATAGCCCATGAATATGCCTTCGAAGCATTTTTCACCAAATTTAGTACGCGGGTACTTCCCATTATTCAGTACATAACATCTGCAACCAAAGATCCTTAAGTAGGACATGGTTGGTTTCCTGCCTCTCAGTAGCTCATAAGGCGTCTTACGATGATGCTTGTTGATCAATGCTCGGTTTTGTACATGACAAGCTGTATTGACCGCCTCTGCCCAGAAGTATTCTGGGAGAGAAGCGTCTTTCAACATTGTCGTGCAAGCTTCAATGAGAGTTCTATTTCTCCTCTCCGCAACTCCATTTTGCTGAGGAGTGCGCGGGGAGGAAAACTCATGAAAGATACCTTGTTCTTCACAAAACTCTGTCATAGCACCAGATTCGAATTCTGTTCCATGGTCACTTCTGATTTTGACCACTGAGCAGTTAAATTCATCTGAACCTGCTTGACAAAACTAGTGAAGATGTCAAACGTATCTGACTTTCGTTTTAAAGAGAACACCCATGTAAACCGAGAGTGATCATCAACTATCACTAGCGTATAGGACTTGCCTCCCAAGCTATGAACTTGCATTGGACCAAACAAGTCCATATGTAGAAGATAAAGACATCGGGAAGAGTCTTTGTCTGCAATGCTTAAAGGTAGCCCGAGTCTGTTTGCCCATCTGGCATGCAGGACAGGGGCTATCTTTGATGCACTTGATAAGGAGCATCCCTTACTAAGTTTTAGAAAACAGCATACTAATTGTTTTGAAATTAATATGTGCCAATCTCTTGTGCCATTGTTCACAAAGAGATGCACTGCCTGTTGCCACTAGGCATACGGGGGGTAGATGAATCTAAACTAAGAAAATTTAAGCAGAAGATATTTCTGCTCCTAATGCCTGTTAATACCGTCTCAGAAGAGGCACATGATAATTATCAGACATTTATCCTTGCAGAACTTAACGTCATAACCTTTATCACATAACTGACTTACACTGATCAGGTTATGGTTTAACCCTTCAACATAAGCCACGTCGGTGATAGAGATTATACCGTTGGAAATCATACCGTAACCTCTGGTGACTCCTCGATCTGACCCCCAAAGATGACTTTGGGTCCATTCTCGACTGGAGTGTAATCACGCAGCAGGCTTCTTGTCCCAGTCATATGCCGGGAGCATCCACTGTCCAAGTACCATATTGGCGTTTTGGTGGCCTTTGGACATTCCTGCAAAACAAAATTAATTTCCCTTAGGAACCCAATCGAACTTGGGTCCTAGATTCTTGGTTAGCATACTCCCCCTCGGGTGGTTAACCCTACGAGTGGTGGCCTCGCATTGCTAACATAGGGAGTCTCGTTATACCTCGGATTAAACCAACAATCCACGGCAAAGTGACCGACTTTGCCACAACACCAACAGTCAAATCTGTTGTACCTCTTCCTAGGCTCCTGCTTTACCCTGGGAATGGTGGGTACAGCCGGGGCCTTGGATTGGAGGTGGAGGCATCATAGTGATTGCAGTCACATGACTTCTTCACCTTCTGTTCCTTCAGCATAACAGGCTTGGCTTTGGTGCCTGCTTTCCATTATGGCCGCTAGAGAATTGACCATAATTTCCCATGTGGATTTCCTCATAAGGTGCCTTGAAGACACTCTCACCGAAGTTGCGGGGAAAAGTCCAACCATCATATCGGCTCTTTGGCTTTGCAACCGAGGGCCGAAATGATGACCAAAGGTTGACTCAAAGTCATGTTGGTTGCAAGGAAAGCTAGGCTTTCTGAACGCAACAGGACTGAGGGAGCCTTTCCCTTTTCAGCAGCAGAGGCCTTCTTGGCGGCCTTATTCTTTCTCTGGTTCCTGTTTCTCCTGGATGAGGAACCAGATACCCCTACATGCCCAAGCCAGCTCCTTTGGCCTGAGCAGAGAAGGTATCAACTACTGGAAGAACTGTTTTTGGCATAGAGAAGCTCTTGACGATCTTCCTTTCTGCCGCAAGTTGTTCTTCCAACTTGTCGACTTCCTCCTGCTTAAGATCAAGGAGCTTAAGAGACTCTGAATGCTTTGAAGTCAGGTCTAGGTGCTCCTGTCGGAGAGAGATCAAACTGGTGATCTCTTCCCTTAGGGAGACACTCTCACCCTTAAGGAATTTCACTTCCTTTTTCTCAGCCTTCAATCTCTTACGACACTCCTCAAAAGTGTTGAGCAGAAGCTCATACTTCTCGAGGAGCTCCGCTTCACGGGCCGAAAGGCTATCCTCAGGGTCATCATCCTGAGACTCAGGATCAGATTCAGAGTCGGAGAGAGGGGTGTGAGCTTTTACCTTCCCAGTAAATGGGGGGCATTCTCCTTCTGAGTCGGAGCGACCCACCAGCCCGAAGTAGGCTTCCTCATCATCACTGGAGTCTGAGGAATCAGACTCACTCAGTGTCTTTGGCTTTTTGGCGATGTAGCTCCTCTCTTTCTTCTTATCTCTAGAGGACTTTGCTCCTCTCCCTTCCCCTTTTCTCTCTTGCCTTGGTGGCAGTCGGCCACGACGTGTCCTGGCTTATTGCATCCAAAACAAATAATGTCAGAGGAGCGATGTTTGTTCGGTTAGATGCATACCTGTCAGAAGAATAATTTTTCTTCTGATGCCTGGAGGAGGAGCCGTCTCTCTTTCTTTGATTCCTCATCTTGAGGAACTTCTTGAATTCTTGGGTGATGAGGGAGAAATCTTCCTCAGACAACTCTGAGCTGGAGGAGCATGGCTCGGAGTCCTCCTCCTCATCCTTTTTCTGGCACGGTATGAAACCGCACCCTTGCCCTTCCTGGAGTGAATGGCTTTTAGGGCCACAGTCTTTCCTTGGCTGCAGCCTTCTCTGCTTCTTCTTCTGCTTTCCTGGTGTTCAGTTGAAGCTCATAGGACATCAGCTTCCCAAACAGAATTTGCGGGTCTGTTTCAGCTAGTCTGCCAAACTCTCGGATGGCGCAGATCTTTGTGTCTCATTCCTTAGTAAGGGACCTAAGGAATTTATCATTAAGTTCACCATCAGTGAACACTTTCCATATCCTTTGAGGGCATTGACAATCTTGAGGAAGTTCTCGAAGGTGACTCCGATCTCTTCCTTAGGCCCTTGTCTGAAGGCCTCATATTTCTGGTTCAGGAGGGATCTTCGATCATCTCTCACTTCATCAGTGCCCTCCATTAGGATAATCAGGCAGTGCCAGATCTCCTTTGCTGTCCTGCAGTTGCAGAAGTTCTGCATCATTGAGTCATCGACCGCGCTGACCAGAATGTTCTGCGCCTTCTTGTCAAGTCCCACCAGCACCATCTCATCCTTGTCCATTTCAGAAATTTTCTTTGACACTTTCTTGGTAGGATCTATGGTGGAGACCTTAGTGGGGATATAAGGTCCCTCCTCCACGATCATGAAGAGTCGGGGATCGGCCGCTTCCATGTAGAACCTCATCCTTTCCTTCTAGATAGGAAAGTTGAGCCTGGTGCACACTGGGATCTTGCCTGTGTACTTGAGTCCGTCCATAATAGATGTTTGCCTTCTTCTTGACACTAGTGGCAGGATTCTACTCAAGGTGTGAACCTTTTTGATGAGTAACCTCCCTCTGATACCACTTGAAAGTCCACCTAGTGTCAACTACCTTCACCTATGGGGGGTGGAATAGGTGACTTGCGGTATTTTTGCGGAATTAAAATTGTACCTGCACAAGAAAGCAAAACAACACAGCACAGAAAGGACACAAGCAATTTATAGTGGTTCCCCGATTTGGGTACATCCACTTTCCCCCTTCGACCTATCTCCCAACCAGGGACGACTCGGTCACTTCACCAACAGGATTGAAATCCAATCCTTGCACTAACGGAAGGAACCCTTCCACATGTAGGAGTCACCACTCCCACAACATGGGTTGCACCCAACCCTTACAACTAGGAACCAACGTTCCTTTACAACAACAATGAAAATAGAATGTACAAGAAATACAAACAACTTTTGGAGACTAAGGTGTCCCTCTTCGTTCGATGATGTGTTCTTGAAGTCAACGAAGAGTTCACAACCCTAGATCTCTCTTGGAGAGAATCTCCCCGAAACCGGCGGCGGCAAGAAGGGCGACGGCTTGGTTCTCGGGATTGGTGGCGACAACGGTGTGTGGCTGCTGTACTTTGGAGATTCAATCTTCGTAGCAAAGCTAGCAAGGTCTTCCAACGGTCACACTAGGATCGATCGTCTCGATCGATTCGGAAGGGGAAGGTTTTCCCGATCAACGAATCAAGAGACAAGGGATCTCTGGTTAGACGCGTGAGACACTGTGCTTGGCTGAGCTTCTGTTGCCGGGAGATCTGTAAGCAACCACTATCAAAGCCGGCGATCTACTTGCACGAGCGGCGACGGCGGCGGAGCAGGTTTCACGATCTAGGTCAAGGTCGGCGGCTCGGCTTCGTTTTTCTGTGTGTCTTTTTACTGTTCAAAATACGTGTGTATTTATACAGTAGAATACTCCTTTATGACCGTTATGGGTCCTACCAACAAGAAACCCTAAGCCCGGTTCAAAACAGCGCCAGCGGCTGAGTCCGGTCCAGCGGGTTCCAGAATTCGCCCAAGGCAAAATCGGCGAGAATCGAAGGTGATTCTCGTCGAATCGGCGAGAATCAAAGGTGATTCTCGACGATTCGGCGAGAAGCAAAGGTGATTCTCGTCGAAGTTGACTTGTTTGCACGCACTGATTTAGCCGGATAGAGACGGCGAGAATCATCCAGTGATTCTCGACGATTCGGCGAGAATCACTAGTGATTCTCGCCGAATCGGCGAGAATCACTTGGTGATTCTCGTCGATTGTTACTTAGATGATTTTTCGTCTTTCCACCCATGAGCTGCTCTTAGACCCATCCTTGCTCCTTGTCTGCTTCTGCATTATCACAGCCCTGTACTTGAAAATAAGTACACTCCAATAGAGAGAGTACACGTAGGCCAACACACTGATCTGCTCAACGAGGGATTACATCGTGCAGACCCGTGTATATTGACCTACTGCACCCTGACATTGGTGTGTACTTAGCGTGGAATAACTACAAGCACAACTTAAAAGGTTTCATCAAATACATTGTCTATTTACCTTAGCTTGTTCAGGGGCTTCTTCAAATCAGGTACGTTGTGGATATAATACCCAACATCTCCCCCTTATTCTTGTGAGGGCAGTCAGCGATGACGTGTCCAGGCTTATTACAACAATAACAAATAATGTCAGTAGAAACATGTTTGTTCTGTTTAGAATTATACCTATCATGGCTGAGAGTAAACTTGAGCCACCTTAGCCTTAGCCGTTGATGATCACCATCGTGTCGTGATCTTCTATATGAGGCATCCTTGCCTTTCCATTGCTTCTTCTTGTTCAAGAATTTCCTTAACTTTGGAGAGAGTAGTGAGGACTCTCCTTCAGATAGTTCAGAGCCTGAGGTGTTTGGCTCCGAGGTTTCTTCTTCACTAACTTCTTGTGTTGGAGTAGGAGGAACAAACTTTGTCTTCTTAGAGGTGTCTGCCTTTAAAGAAACAGATTTCTCTTTGAATGCAGACCTGCTCTTCTCTTCTTCAGCCTTTCTGGTGTTGAGTTGAAGCACATATGACATAAGCTTCTCGAATAGATTTTGAGGATCTGTCTCGGCCAGTTTTCCAAACTCCCTTATGGCACAGACCATGTTATCCCATTCCTTAATTAGGGATCTCAAGAACTGATCGTTTAATTCTCCATTAGTGAAGACTCTGCCATAGACCCTTAGCACATTCACTATCTTGAAGAAATTCTCAAAGGCGTCAGAAATGGTATCTTTGTTTCCTTGTTGGAAAGCTTCATACTTCTGATTAAGAATGGATCTTTTATCATCCCTCACTTGTTCGGTGCCTTCCATTAAGGTAACTAGTGACTGCCACATCTCCTTCGCAGACTGGCAGTGAATCAGGTTTTGTAGCATTGAATCATCGACTGCACTTGCTATAATATTTTTTGCCTTTTTATCCAATGAGACAAGTGCAATCTCATCCTTATCTAGATCCATACGTTTCTTTGAGACTTTCTTAGTTGGATCTATAGTGGAGACGGTCATGGAAATGTAAGTACCTTCTTCAACTATCATGAAGATCCTTGGATCCATAACTTCCATAAAGAACTTAATTCTCTCTTTCCACATGGTAAAATTATTTTTGGTACATAAAGGAAGCTTGGCAAAATCTTTTTCCTTGTCCATCCTTGGTAGATCTCAAAGGACAACTATTGAAGGATCTGATCAAGGTGTTAACCTTTTAACGATCAACCTCCCTCTGATACCAATTGAAAATTATAGTTGCCTACCTAAATCACCTAGAGGGGGGTGAATAGGTGAATTGTGCGTCTTTTTGTGGAATAAAAATTACAAACCAATGCACAGATCTATCTACCAATCAAACACAGACGAGGCAAGATTTATAGTGGTTCCCCAACCTTGAGTACATCCACTTTCCCTCACCGATCTAGCAATACACTAGACTCGGCTACTCCACTATCTCGGATTAAAAATCAATCCAACCCTCGGAACAACGTTCCTACAATCTCGATCCATAAAACAGATCTATACTCAGAAGATAAAGCTTCCTACAAACTTGGAGACAAAAGCTCCAACACTCGGAGAAATTTCTCCTACAAGAATGAAATAAATTTTGTATAGAAATATAAATAGTGATTTCTTATTCAGATCTGCAACAGTCGACCAGAAATTTCTTCTTCTAGGCTTTGCGGCTTTATCAGAATGATGAAGAGAAATCTCGACAAGATTGGATCTGAAACTTCTTGGCTTCACACGATCAATCGAATCAGAAAATGAGGAGTTGAGCGAATCTCGATATGGAAACCCTTCTGGATCTGAATCCTCAAAATATGAAACCCTAGCCGGTCGGGAATCAGTGACGGTGACAGCGGCAATTTTCATTTCTTGGAGAGAGAAAGAGGAGACAGAAAGCTTGAGAGTACGGCTGCAAAACTTCTTAAAAAATAATCTTCTAAGAATCAGGGTTTGTCGGTTTAGACAAGACTATATATAGGATCAAAAAGAGTAGACATAATTGAGTCATTATGAGAGATACGTGGACCAATCACGTCAAAGTTCATTAAGAGAACCGTTATTCTGGACTTAATGAATTTTCGGAAAAGTCGAAGTAAAATACTCGAGATATAAAAGACTACTCGAGTACATGCAGCACTACTCGAGTAGATAGAAGATGACTACTCGAGTATATGAGGAGAACTACTCGAGAGGGAATGAGATAATTACTCGAGTACATGGAGTCAACTACTTGTGTAAATAAGAAGAAAAGGAATCAACTACTCTGTTGGATCCCTATTTGATTTGGGCTAGGTTCACTAACTTAGGATGATTTGACCCAACATGTATAGTATGGTCATAGTTGTGTCCTAGAGTCTAGGCCGAGAGTCAACATCACATGTATCTGCCTACAACAGCTTGTCAGAGACTCAAGTAGTTGTGTCGACACCCAGAAGAATTCTGTCGACACATAGAAAGGCTGTGTCGACACCCAGAGGATTTGTGTCGACACAATAGACCATCAGTCGACACAGATAATATTAGTCAACACTTGCTCAGTCGACACAAGAAGGATTTGTGTCGACAAAGTTCACAGATTATTAGTCGACAGTATCAGTCGACACCAGAAGGACTTGTGTCAACACCCAGAACCATCTGTCGACACAGTTCATAGAAGCTGTTTTAGAAGGATAAGTCAAATAATCAGGTCGACGATTGATGTACTCAGCTCAACGATCTTGAGATATTTCTCTGAGCTGAGCTCGACGATCTTCGTTCTCTGGTCGACGAAATCTGGGATATTTCTTCAACTATCTAAAGTGAGGATAACTCCAAATTATTCTAAGTCCAACTTCAGACTTTGTTCGACAAACTGGATCCTGAACTCGATGAACTTGGACCTCAACTTCACAAGAACCTTCAGTTAGAAGTTCTCAGGTCGACGAACTTTTTTCATTGCTCGATGAATTCTGGATCCTTTACTTCAACAACTATATTCATGAATTATTTTAAGTCCAGAATAGTTGCTGAACTCCAGTCGACGAAGTTACAAACTCAGCTCGACGAACTTCAGACAGAAAAGTCAAAGGTTCTGAAGTATGCAGTTCTGTTATCAGCTCGACGATCTTGGAACTCAGCTCGAAGAACAGAAGCTGTCTGGTCGATGAATACAATATCTCAGCTCGACGAACTGGTAATTCAGTTCGACAGATTTTGCCAACTGTTCGACGATTCCAGACTAAGCCATTTCCGGCATTCTATCCTCACTCAAATGTGATAATTCCTGAAAAATTAATGCTCTAACATTCTCTGAATGTATCCATTAGAGGGAGCATTAATTACGGTATTCCTCAGGATTATTACTTGCCGATTTTCCACAAGACAGTTGGGGAAATTAATCAATGCTGATTATTCTCAAGGCCGTCAGCATTAACGACTGAGGCATTCAAAATTTTGAAAGATAGAGAAGAAGAAACACACGGACACAGATATACAAAAACGAAGAGACAGAACAAAAAATTAATCAGCAGCTTACATTGACAAGCAAAGATCATTATTCAGTAGAAAAATAACAATCATACAATAACACGAATCTTCTTCTTCCTTATATTCTCCAGGACTTCTAAGGACAACTACTATCAAATCAGTTAAGAAGTTCCTGCATCTCTGCTAGTCAAGAACTCGTCTTGAAGGCCTATCACCCTGCAGCAAAGCTCCAGATCTTCCCTGAACCATTCTACATCTCAGGGGGAGCTGTTTGCTAACATCAGTCCACATAAGTCTTCTCTCTGATTGTTGACAGAGAAGACATAATCAACTCTCTCACCCCCACCTCTGTAAAGGGTTGTCATCTCCCTTCAAAAGTGATTCCTGGTTGCAGTCTCCTGATCAAAAGGCTTGATTTAGTTTTTGGGGACCTGATCAAAACCCATTGGTGTCAGGCACCTGATCAACAACCTGAGTGGATTCCTACCAGGGTGGTAGAAGAGTGGACTACCCAGATTTGGGGAACCAATATAAATTTCTTGTGTCGTCTGGTTGCCTATTTTTCTTTTTATTCTTGCTGTGCTTGTTAAATAGGTTTACTATCTGCTAGCATTTCATCATTTCTTGCACTAGGACTTAATATTGTTTTTAAGTATACTCTATTCACCCCCCCTCCCTCTAGAGTATTCTAGATCTAACTCTAACTTTCAATTGGTACCAGAGGAGATTCCTTTGGTTGGACATGTTAACCCTTGAACCAAAGATCGTTTGTTAGATATACACATCACTTTATTCACATTTAACTTAGAAACACAGCCATGGCACAGAACAAAGATTATGCAAGCACCAGACCTCCAGTTTACAACCTTAAGAGGTTTGCCATCCAGAAGGCAAGAATCAAGCTGTATATGAATTCTATTGATGAAGATATTTTTGCTTCTATCTTAACAGGAGTACCTCCACCACCTGCTACTCCTCCAAGCACTTCTACAAATATAACTGCAGTACCTCCTCCAGACTACAATGATGCATACAAGAAAGCAAAGATGGCTGATGTAAAAGCCAAGAACATACTGGCACAAACCATGTCTGATGATATATTTTAGAAAGTTGCTAAGTGCATCTCAGCAAAAGTCATTTGGGATTCCCTAAACCAAATGGTGGATGGATCAGCAGAGGAGAGAAAGGATAGAAGATCAAATCTCATATCCCAATATGAAAACTTTAAGAAGCAGGAAGCTGAGACTATTTCAGAGATGTACAATAGGTTAAGCTCAATTATCAATGAGCTCAAGACCTTGGACAAGAACATCACTCTTACAGAAGTGAATGACAAGATTCTGATGTGCTTTCCAAGCTCATGGGATACAAGAATCTGGCCAACCAAAGGAAGCCAGATTCCTGAATGAGATTTCAACTGAATCTCTATTAGGCAAACTGAAGTCTTATGAGCAACTAATAAAGACCAGGGAGGCAGCTGAACAAAGAACACCTCCTGCATCTAGAAGAGAACAAAATATAGCCTTCAAAGCTTCAGAAGAATCAGAAACTTCAACAACAAATGAATAGCTTATGAGTCTCTTTGCTAAGAGAGTCTTCAAGATAGCTAGAAAGGACTTCAGGAGAAAGTCAGCAAGAACAAATGACAAACCAAACTATGATAAGACACCAACTAAAGAAGTTGTGTGCTATGGATGCAAAAAGCCTGGGCACTTCCTCTCTGAGTGTCCAGAGAACAAGAAGAAGGACAAGAGAAAGGAAAAGGACTCTAGAAGACAGTACATCAGCAAACCCTCTTCCAACAAACACAAGAGAAAGGAAAAGGGGTTTGTGGCTGAGACCTGGAGTGAGACAGAAGATGAGTCAACATCTTCAAGCTTCAGTGAAGATGAGGAAGAAGAAAAAGCAAAAGAGGTTTGCCTCATGGCAATTGATGCCTCAAGAAGTCATTCGGAAGATGAAGATTCAGAAAATGAGGAAGCTTCTGAATCAGAAGCTGATCAGGTATTATCATCTTTTGATTATAACTCTGACTCTTTTAAATCAGATTTCAAAATTATGTGTTTAGACTTGATACATTCTGAAAAGGAAATTAAAACTCTTAGGGAGAAACTAGGAACTTCAGAAAATGTTCAGTCTGAGAACATTAAGCTAAAAGATGAACTAAACTTAGCAAATGAAAAACTAATTTCACTAAAAATTGAGTTTTGTGAGGCCAAACAACTTGAGAAAACTCTCAATGGGAGAAGCCTCAAGCTGATGGATATGACAAGCACTGTCAATGCCAGACTTAATGGCAAGCAGGGCTTGGGTGCTCCATCAGGTTTGGTCTCCATTCTCAGGAAGAACATTTTATCAACATCAATAAAATTTGTGTCTGCTAAAGGGAAAGAAACTGTAAATAATGAACTACCAGTAGAAAAGATCCCTAAGACAGTAGGACAGAAAACCAAGAACCAGAAAACACCTAATAAAAACAAAGTTTAGCAATTTTCGTCAAACTCAGATCGACGAAATTTGCATGGTTCGTCAAATAGAGGTCGACGAACGTGGGGCATAGAGAATGAACATATTCATTCTCCGGGCAGAGATCGACGATCTCAACCCAATTCGTAGAACTCTGGTCGACGAACTTACATAAATTCGTCGAACCCAGGAAGACTTCACCAAAACTATAATTCCAACAGAAACATAAATACTTCTAAGAAACCATTTAATCCCATAGCTGACTAGATCATACCACCTAGGAAATATCACCCCCTGGGATTCAAATCTTAACCTGAATTTTCTATTATCTCTAGTTTTTCTTATCATCCATACAAAGGGCCCAAGGTAACCTGGGTCAAAAATCATTAACTGGTTATATTGCAGGTGAAAAATTGTCCAGGGGTAAATCAAACTTGCTACATGGACAGTGGCTGCTCCAAACATATGACTGGCAGCAAGGACATCTTATTCAACTACAAGTCCAAACTGGGGCCAAAGGTTATCTTTGGTGACTCCAAATGTGGTCAGACAGAAGGATTTGGAGAAGTAAGAATTGGAGCTGTCACATTCAAAAAGGTGACATATGTAAGTGGACTCAAGCATAACCGCATCTCTATAAGTTAGTTATGTGATGATGGTTATCAGGTATACTTTAATCCATCCACTTGTTCTATTATTGATAAATATAACCAAATTGTTTTAACTGGAAGCAGACAAGGCAACATTTACTTAGTAAACTTTCTTTTTGCCAAAACTGATATCTGTTTGCTAAATTTAACTAGTCCTCAGAATGATTTATGACACAAAAGACTAGGACATGTAAATCTGAAAAACATTGCTAGATTATCTAAGCACAACCTTGTTAGAGGTCTACCTTCTGGTCCCTACAAGAAGGAAGGTCTCTGCAGGGCTTGTCAATTAGGTAAGCAAACTAAAACTAGTTTTAAATCAGTTAATAAGAGTGATTCACCTAGGATTTTGTACTTGCTACACTTGGATCTCTTTGGACCCATTGCTGTACAAAGCCTAGGAGGGAAATCCTACACTTTAGTTATAGTGGATGACTTCTCCAGGTTCAGTTGGGTATTCTTTCTGAGATCAAAGTTAGATACATTCAAGGTTCTTACAGATTTTCTCAGGACCATACAGACTGATTTCTCTACTCATGTTGCATTGATCAGAAGTGATCATGGTATAGAGTTTGAGTCTCTTCTTATGCATGAGTTCTGTGAGAAGGAAGTTATCAGGCATTGCTTCTCAGCTCCTAAAACTCCCCAACAAAATGGGGTAGCTGAACGAAAAAATAGGACACTCGTTGAAGCTGCAGGTACATTGCTTGCCGATGCTTACATGCCCTCACCTTTTGGGCAGAGGCTATAAGCATAACAAATTATGTCCTGAATAGGAGCCTAATTCACAAATTAAAGAACAGGACTCCCTATGAATTACTCAAGGGGAAGAAACCTAAAATAAACTATTTTAAAGTATTTGGTTGTACTTGTTACATACACAATAACAACAAAAAATACATTAGATAGTTTGAGCCTAGGCTGAAGAGCGAGTTTTTCTAGGATACTCCCAAGTAAGCAAGGCCTATAGGGTGTTTAATAAATCAACATTAAAAATTGAAGAATCTATTCATGTTTCCTTTGATGAGACTAATATGTATTGCAAGGAGAAAGAAACTTCTACCAATAGCACCTTGCAGGTACCCCACTTGTGTGAGACCTTGGATGGACTAAACCTCACCCAAGAGGTTCCAACTCAACCCTCTCCACAAGACATTGAAGAAAGTGAAGAGGAAGTAGGTGATGCAAATGAATCTCTACCAACAGCAAATGCAATTCCATAAGAGGAATCAATACCAAATGCTATTGAACAACCAACTCCACTCACTGAATTTGTCACACTTAGGGATCACCCCAGATCTCAAGTAATTGGAGACATATCAGTAGGTGTACAGACAATGCATCAACTCAACCATGATGTGATGCATGCCTGCTTTCTCTCCCAAATTGAGCCTCAATCCATAACTGATGCTGATCAAGATCCCCATTGGATTCTTGCAATGCAAGAGGAACTAAATCAATTTGAGAGATGTAGAGTTTGGGACTTGGTTCGAAGGCCTAAAGGCTATCCAGTGATTAGAACTATGCGGGTTTTCAGGAATAAGCTTGATGCCCAAGGTGTGATTGTGAGGAACAAGGCTAGGCTTGTTGCTCAGGGATATAGGCAAGAAGAAGGGATTGATTATGATCAAACCTTTACACCTGTGGCAAGGTTGGAAGCCATAATAATATTCCTTGCCTATGCAGCATTCAAGAGATTTAAGGTTTTCCAAATGGATGTAAAGAGTGCTTTCCTAAATGGAGTACTACAAGAAGAGGTTTATGTAGAACAACCTCCAGGTTTTATTTCTTCAACTTATCCCTCTAATGTATTTAAACTGCATAAGGCTCTTTATGGTCTAAAACAAGCTCCAAGAGCTTGGTATGAGACCTTAGCTAGCTTTCTATTAGAGCATAAATTTACAAGAGGAACTGTAGATAAAACTCTTTTCACTAGACATCATAAGGACCAAATCTTATTAGTGCAAATATATGTAGATGACAATATATTTGGCTCTACAGATTCAAAACTATGCAGGAGGTTTTCTGACCACATGCATTCCAAATTTGAAATGAGTAGCATGGGAGAGCTTTCCTACTTCCTTGGACTCCAAGTGAAGCAGCACTCTGATGGTATCTTCATCTCTCAAGAAAAATATGTTAAAGAACTTCTAAAGAAGTTTGGGATGACTGATGCCTCAGCCAAGAAAACTCTCATGGCTACCAATGCTGTTGTGGACTCCGATGCACCAGGGAAACCTGTGGATCAGAAACTTTATAGGGGCATTGTTGGGTCACTATTATACCTCGCAGCAAGTAGGCCAGATATTATGTTTGCCACATGTCTTTGTGCTAGGTTCCATGTGAACCCTAAAGAATCCCATCTAATTTTATTAAAAAGGATTTTAAGATATATAAAGTGTTGTCCTAATCTAGGCCTATGGTATCCTGCTGAATCAGAATTTGAGTTAACTGGATACTCTGATGCTGATTTTGCTGGATGCAGGGTAGATAGAAAAAGTGCTTCAGGAACTTGCTAGTTCCTGGGTATGAGATTAGTATCATAGTTTTGTAAAAAGCAAACATCAGTGTCAACTTCAACTGCTGAAGCAGAATATATTGCAGCAGGCAGCTGTTGTTCACAGATGCTTTGAATACAAAAGTAGCTTTTAGATTATGGGTTCAATTTAAATAATTCAACACTACTTTGTGATAATACAAGTGCTGTAGCCATAGCCCAGAATCCAGTTCACCATAGTAGGACAAAACATATTGATATAAGACATCATTTCATTACAGAGTGTGTAGACAAAAAGAAAATCAATCTTGTCTATATTTACACTGATTTACAAATGGCTGATATATTCACCAAACCTCTAGATGAGAGAAATCATATGTTCTTTGTAAATCAGCTTGGCATGATCAATGGAGAAGATTTTATTTGATTTTTGTCTGCACTCGACGAATTTTCCAAAGTTCGTCGAACTCCGTTCGACGAACCGGGGAAGGTTTGCGAGATATTCGTCGAACGGAGATCGCCGAATTCTCTGTGTGAAACAATTGTCGTCGCCCGGAGATCGACGAACTTACTTCAGAAGATATTCGTCGACCGGAGTTTGACGAATTGTCTTCTAGTCTTCTGGCTGAGATCGACGAATTATTTATTACTAAATCATTTCGTCGAACTAAGTTCGAAGAACTATTTTTGTTTTCGTGGAGCGGAGTTTGTCGATTCATATTCTGGAAAACCCTATATCTAGGTTTTCTTCGACCTCCGTCCCACGCTTTCTATTCTCTTGAACTTGATCGTCGTTTCTCTCTTCTGTAGGTGATTTCATGGCGATTCCAGCGGAAGCTTTGGCTGCGATGAAGTTCGATACAACATTTGATGTTGATTTTGACTCATTTCAACATTCAGATCCCATCTTTCTGTATATTCTGGAACTTCTTGAAGATCAACAACTTAAACCCCTGATGACTAGTAGGATCAAGCTGCACAGCACTGAAATCAGGGAATGGGTCTACACTCTATCGCAAATAGAAGAGAATATCATGACGGGCATCATCGCAGGTAACTCCATCTCCTTAACTCCCGCCATCTTAACTGAAATCTTTGGATTAAGAAATGGAGAAGAGGAACTCGAGATTGAAGTAGAGGAATCAGATATGATGCTAAGCCTCATGGATTATACTGGAGATAATCCTAACAAGCTTTTAAAGAAACACTTGTCTGTCCCCTATAAGTTTTTAGTAGACTTAGTTGGCAAAGTATTACTTGGAAAACACACTGCCCATGATTATATCACCAAACAACAGTTTCTGGCTATGTGTGCCATTATAAATAAGAAACCAATAAATTGGGCACAGTTTTTGTTTGATCTGATAAAGAAGAAAAACACCAAGAAGGAAGTTTGTTTTGGAAGAATACTAGGAATATTTCTACAAGAAAAGGCTGCAGAATCACTGGTCTCCCAGACCATCTTCATCAATGCCAGTAAAAGGCTAACATGTGCCTTATTTGGCAGGTGGGAGAGGACCATCACTAAGCCCTCTAAGGCTTCCACCTCTTCCACCACAGCTTCTGAAGGCACAAGGATTGTTTAGGCCACTCCCTACCCTGCTGAAGCGAGCATTCCCTCCACATCTTCTCTTCCAGCCTTTCCTTCAACACTACTACCTTTATCTCAACATGCTCCATCTTTACCAGTTGACATCACTGACATCCCCTCTTCAAGAACATCAACCAACCACACCTCCTGCTTCCCCTCATGACACATACATTGCCACACCACCTCAATCTCCTCTTCCCCCACATCTTTATTCCATACCATCTTACCATCTCTCACTAGACACAATCCTGAAAGATGTCACCCATCCATCCCTATCATCATCCATCATCCCTCCAAGTGTTCCAATACCTGCTGCTCCACTTTCTACCCCTACCATAGTTGCCACTTCCACACCTTCTGCACCAACCTCTCCCACAATATCATTGGATCCCTCTACCATATCATCTATCATCTTCATCATCACTCCCGTCTTAAATCCCTTATAGCAGAGGCTATTATACCTCTTGCTACCACCATCTCATCTTTATCTGCCCAACTATCTGCTCTTACAGCTGCCCCATCTTCAGCTAGGGGCCTGGCCTCAGCTCCCACTGACACCAGGCAGGGGGAGATGCCTGATGATGAAGTAGTAGCTTCAGCTTCAGAGTCTTCAGCTCCAGCTCTAGCAGATGCTCCAACTTCACCAGCAGCATATACATAATGTATAGATAAAGATTTGAGTGATTTTATTGATACTGATATTCATATTGATGAGACTGTTGGTGATTTCATTCTTAATCCCACAGTTAACTTAGAAGATTTGCTGAAAACTTTTGATACTGTACATATGCATCTTCTTCCAGCAAAATTCACTAAGCCACATTTGGCTATTGTTCCTTATACATCTCCTGTCAGTCCAACAGTTGCTAAGAAACTTAGGGACAACTTTGTACTTCCAGACTATGTAGTCATTCCATCCCCTCCAGAAGCTATCTCAGCACCAACATTTGTGATGGATGACTTTCCCATGCCAGATCTAGATGCATTGATCTTGGCTGACATTGCAGAAGAAAATAAGGCAGCAGCTGAAAGTTCTGTCCCAGTTACTTCTGATTCTTGTATAGTTTCTTCTCCAACTCCTGCTAAAACTCCAGCCTTTGAAAGTTCTGCTCCTGCTATAGAAAAGACTGCTACTAATGCTAAATCCTTGAAAGCATTGGATGCTCTATAAAATAACCCTCAGGGTTCTGCCAGTGATGATGATGATGAAGATGAGGAGGATACAAAGAAGAAGAGGAAACAAGTATCCAAGAAAATAAAAGCTCCTCCTCCTGCTCCTAAGCCTAATCCAGCAAATGACACTCCATATTACATTCTGCAAAAGATAACACCATACAAAGGGATGCCAGCTTGGATGTGGCTGTCCAAGAATGAACAAAAGGAGAGGAAGAGAAGCAGAAGATACTCTCTTCCTCCAGTTCAGCGAAATAAAAAAGATCCACCACCTCCTCCTCCTCCTGCAGCTGGTGCTTCTGGCTCTAGTTCTCAGAGATCTGCCCATATTCAAACTTATCAGAGAAATCAAGGGAGACCTTCTGGAAGCAGTCAACAAAGGCATCACTCTTCAGGAAGTTAACAACAACAACAACAACAACAGCAACATTAGCAGCAGCAGCAAACTCTCTCTGCAGAATAGAAAGCTGATAGTCCCAGCAGGCCATACTCACCTCCTGTTCCTTTTGAAGATCCAGAAACATCCAACACAACTAGAATGACCAGGTTCCAGGAACTTATTGGTCTCTCTATGATCAACAAAGCAAGAGCTGAAGGCAAGGATATCTCAGGATAGTCCACTATGTCTAAGTACAAAAAAGAAGAACTCAAGAGATATAATAAGGCAAATAAATTCTTCAATGTTGATGACTACATGAAGCTGCACCCAGAAGCAGTTGTCCCCAGGGCTACATCTTTAAAGATTATAGGAGCTGCTGACATGACAATGTCCAAGGTGGAAGCTTCAAATCCAAATAGAGAGATTATGTTTACTAAGACAGGAGAAAAGACTAAAGAAGATAAGCCCACAGATAAGAAATAGAAGAAATAACCTTTACATTGCTTCAATTTTTTTTTCTCTGCATTAGCTTTAAAACTGATTTGTTTGTTTAAAACAAAGCTCATGTACATATATATATATCTGATGCATGTATTAGTAATCTCTGTCAGATATACCTTTTTCCTGCTTTGTTTATTCTTATGTTTTTGTTTTGAGTCTACTAGTGACCTCATCCAAATAGGGGGAGATTGTTGGATCCCTAGTTGATTTGGGCTAGGTTCACTAACTTAGGATGATTTGACCCAACATGTATAGTCAGGGTCATAGTTGTGTCCTAGAGTCTAGGCCAAGAGTCAACATCACATGGATCTACCTATAACAGCTTATCAGAGACTCAAGCAGTTGTGTCGACACCCAGAAGAATCGTGTCGACAAACAAAAAGGCTGTGTCGACACCCAGAGGATTTGTGTCGACACAACAGACTATCAGTCGACACAGATAATATTAGTCGACACTAGCTCAGTCGACACAAGAAGGATTTGTGTCGACACAGTTCACAGATTATTAGTCGACAGTATCAGTCGACACCAGAAGGACTTGTGTCGACACCCAGAACCATCTCTCAACACAGTTCACAGAAGCTATTTCAAAAGGATAAGTCAAATTCTCAAGTCGACGATTGATGTCCTCAGCTCGATGATCTTGAGATATTTCTCTGAGCTGAGCTTGACGATCTTCGTTCTCTGGTTGACGAAATCTGGGATATTTCTTCAACTATCTAAAGTCAGGATAACTCCAAATTATTCTAAGTCCAACTTCGGACTTTGTTCGACGAACTGGATCCTGAGCTCGATGAACTTGGACCTCAACTTCACAAGAACCTTCAGTTAGAAGTTCTCAGGTCGACGAACTTTGTCATTGGTCGACGAATTCTGGATCCTTTACTTCAACAACAATATTTTTGAATTATTCTAAGTCCAGAATAGTTGCTGAACTCCAGTCGACGAAGTTACAAACTCAGCTCGACGAACTTTAGACAGAAAAGGCAAAGGTTCTAAAGCATGCAGTTCTGTTATCAGCTTGACGATCTTGGAACTCAGCTCGACGAACAGAAGCCGTCTGGTCGACGAATACAATATCTCAGCTCAACGAACTGGTAATTCAGTTCGACGGATTCTGCCAATTGTTCGACGATTACAGACTTAGCCATTTCCGGCATTCTGTCCTCACTCAAATGCGATAATTCAGGATTATTACTTGCCGATTTTCCACAAGACAGTGGGGGAAATTAATCAATGTTGATTATTCTCAAGGCCGTCAGCATTAATGATCGAGGCATTCAGAATTTTGAAAGATAGATAAGAAGAAACACACAAACATATATATATATAAACGAAGAGACAGAACAAAAAATTAATCAGCAGCTTACAGTGACAAGCAAAGATCATTATTCAGTAGAAGAAGAACAATCATACAATAACAAGAATCTACTTCTTCCTTATACTCTCCAGGACTTCTAAGGACAACTACTATCAAATCAGTCAAGAAGTTCTTGCATCTCTGCTAGTCAAGAACTCGGCTTGAAGGCCTATCACCCTACAGCAAAGCTCCAGATCTTCCCTGAACCATTCTACATCTCAAGATGAGCTTTTTGCTAACATCAGTTCATATAAGTCTTCTCTCTGATTGTTGATAGAGAAGACATAATCAACTCTCTCACCCCCACCTTTGTAAAGGGTTGTCATCTCCCTTCAAAAGTGATTCCTGGCTGCAAGTCTCCTGATCAAAACACTTGAGTTGGTTTTTAGGGACCTGATCAAAACCCATTGGTGTCAGGCACCTGATCAACAACCTGAGTGGATTCCTACCAGGGTGGTAGAAGAGTGGACTACCCAGATTTGGGGAACCACTATAAATTTATTGTGTCGTCTGGTTGCCTATTTTTCTTTTTGTTCTTGTTGTGCTTGTGAATTAGGTTTACTATCTGCTAACATTTCATCATTTCCTGCACTAGGAATTAATATTTTTTAAGTATACTCTATTCACCCCCCCCCCCCCCCCTCTAGAGTATTCTAGATCTAACTCTAACTTTCATACTCGAGTAACAAACATAACATACTCGAGTGCTTTAGTACTTACACAAGAGGTGGAGAAGATTACTCGAGTATAAGAAATACTACTCGAGTATATCTGAATGAACTACTCGAGTATATAAGAAACTACTTGAGGCAAAGACTTAGAAAATTTCTGGAACAGGAATATAGGACTACTCGAGTATAGAAGTTTATCTACTCAAGACAAGTAGAACTACTCGATATATGGAGATGACTACTCGAGTAATTCACTTAGAGAAATTTTCTAGAATGAAATTCTGGACTACACGAGTATAAGCACTGGACTACTCGGGTAGTAAATGAACTACTCTAGTACATGACTTAAATTACTCGAGTAAATGAGAACTACACGAGAGTCAGAATTAAACTACTCGAGATAAAGGATAAAACTACTCGAGAACTATACAGTACTACTCGAGTATTTAACTTAGAAAACTTTTGAGAAGAAAATATCTGTAAACCTGAGAGGTGAAAGGATACTACTCG
The DNA here is from genome assembly GCA_039583875.1 of Platanthera guangdongensis. Classification (NCBI taxonomy): domain Eukaryota; kingdom Viridiplantae; phylum Streptophyta; class Magnoliopsida; order Asparagales; family Orchidaceae; genus Platanthera; species Platanthera guangdongensis. The sequence continues at coordinate 104,772,472 of CM077154.1, read as the reverse complement.
AGTAGTTGTTTTAACTACTCGAGAGCCATAATTGGACTACTCGGGATACATCTTAACTACTCGAGTAAGAGTATTATTACTCGAGTATGAACTCAGTAACTTACTTGAGTAGGTATAGAACTACTCGAGTACTTTACTTAGGAAATTTTCTTGACAGAATTTTCTCTTCTTCTGAGGTGAAACCAACATCAAGTCTTTTCACTTAGTCCTAGAGCTTGAATATGATGTGTATCACAATAGAGTGGCTACACATGATTCAACACTTTGGAACGCACAATGAGTGATTACATTGTATGGTCTTGTGTTTGGTGACCCATTATAGACTGACATTGGTCTACACTTCCCATAGGATTCCTACAAACACATAACTTAAACCAAGTATCAAATACAACTTAATTCATCTTAGTTCAAGGATGACTTCATCAAATCTGGGTTAGTGTGCATACAATACCCAACAAACCGTTTCCAATCTAGTGATGTTTAGTAGAATTCGATGTGCCAAGTCTTGAGATTGATTTCATGTTTTTCTTCGTTGTGGTTGTTAATAGTGGACGAAACCACTGCCGTAATGTTGTCTTGTGATTTATATCATGGTTTCCTTCATTGCAGGTGTTAATAGTGGACGAAATTACAGCCACAATGTTTGATATATCATGGTTTTTCTTCGTTGCTGGTGTTATTAGTGGACGAAACCACTGCCGCAATGTTTGATCCCTCCATTAGTACCTTATGTAACTCTATCGATGTTTGGGCATCTGCGATGAATGATGGTATTTGAGTCTCCCTAGCAGTTAGACAGATATTATATTTGTGGGGGTGTGTCCGGATGAGTGACCATCTCGCCCGTGTTTTTGGGCAGAGTTGACCACAGGTGGCTGATAGAGTTTTGCAAATCCTTTCTGATGATTTAATCGTGATTTTTCCCCCTTATAGTCTTGTGCATCTGGGGTACTTTTATTGTACGTGACGATTTATATAAGTATTCCTTTCCAAATTTTTGTACCTTACTTCTGTACTTTACTTTAGTACTTTTGGTCTTGGGTTGGTACCCCTTATGACCTGTGCTTTTTCTTGGTTTATATTTGTGCCATCACTTGTACTTTTTTGCTGAGGTGTTTTGTCTTTGGAATGCCTCAGGTTCAAAGATGTAGCAGGTATTGGAGCTAGTTTTGGAGTTCTTGAGCAGCAGTGTTGGCTGTGGTTTTTAACTCGTCGTTGCGAGATAGTTTGTTGTTTTAATTTACTTTACCTAGTTTAGACATACTCTTGTTTTGTGTGGGTTCGTGTCAGACTGTTGATGGCCACAGGATGGTTGATTTTGGATACTTTTTCTAGCTGCTAGTTTGTTCTCTTTCTGATTATTTGGATTACCTGCTCTTTGGGATGTTTTATGCTAGGATTGCATGATAGGTATTTTCAAGTATAAAAAACTACTATTAATATTTCATGCATTGCATTTTTAAAATGTTAAATCACTATATTTAACGACCTTAAAAGCTAATTTTACTTCTATTATATACCTAGAGCCTTACATACCATGGGTAGTCCTCTGGGGACATTTATACTCATGTAGGATGTCTTTCCTTGTAAAGGAAGTATTTTCCGGAGCGTATAACTTTTTTTTCTCGTGTACTAGATGTGCCACTAAGTCGAGGGATACAACTAACTGCTGAACCTAGGCTGGATGTTTCTCTAATAACTTAAAGATCATTCTTTATGTGTTAAATATGGGGTTTGTCTAAGCGTCTGCAGTATCCCCTGCTGATGTGCCATCATGATGCGCATTTTCCCTTACTCTGATGTATCTTTAAGGCGGTGAAAATGCGGGTTGTGAATAGTAGGGTCCAGGGGTAAAATTACCTGGATGCCCTTGAAGGTCTGCAAATATCCACTCAGAACAGCGAAGTTACGATGTTGGCAGACCCAATTGGGATGCATATAGCAGAATGGAACAACAGAATTACATTGTTGGCAAACCAAGCCCTGGAATTCTATAGATATACCCTGTGGGCACCTTTGGAGGGGAGACAATTCATTTCTTGGCTTCTTCCTCCTTGGGTTATTTTGGTCTAGTTTCATAAGCCCTCCAAGGTGCCCAGCTCATCTTTTAGCTAGGGATGGGAAGCTCTCTAGAGATCTTCAGGGTGTATCGTGGGACATCCATGTTGTAGCCCACGGTAATTTTTGGTTCCTAGAGACTGGTCAGGAGCTCATGTTTGGGAAAAGTAGGTGCAAGCTACCCCCTTTGGTTCGAACTCTCGTTAAGGCCAAGTTTTGGTTCCAACATTTTTGGTGCGGGGAGCGTGGACCGTATCTTGCACAGGAAAATCTTGAGCTATGATTCATGGCTAGAGGCGAGGATAAAGGGGCTGGCTCGTGTGGCTCTCCACCTCCAGTGAGTGGGGTCACGATCGGGATGCTAGAAATCTTCAAGCGAGAGGTCCTACAAACCATACATCTGGCATTTACCATGAGAGGAGAGTGGGCCATGCCTTCTATTCCAGTTATCACAGCTCCATCCTTGGGCGAGAACGCTCTTGGACAGTGTCATGGGAAGCAGGTCCTGTTTGAGAGTGGTGAGAGGGATCTCGCTGGGCGGGAGCTGTTCCCAGGGCAGGCGAGTGCTGACATGGTCAGCGAACCGAGGGTGCAAGATGGACTCACTCGCCAGGTTGGTGGAGGAAGCCCTTTCAGCAAGTTGATCAACTCAACATCGTTTCCAGATGTGTTCAAGGAACCAGAGATGTCCTACTATATGGGAAGGGATGGCCAAGTGCGACATGTTCAATGGTTCGAGGATGTCGTTTTCATCAGGCATATGTAGGACTCATTTAAGTCCCGACTTTTCTCCATCACATTGAAGGAAAAGGCCAGGGATTGGTTTCACCAGCTTCCCACGAGTTCCATGTACTGCTTTGAGGACCTGCGACATGGGTTCCTGTTAAGGTTCTCAACATCAAAGAAGTGAAAGAAGTGGGTAGAGTGTTTGTTCGCCATCAAGCAAAAGTCAGAGGAGATGCTGGGGAGCTTTGTCGACTGATTCCAAGAAGAGATCCTTCTATTTCAGGAGGTACCGGGGTATACCCTAGTGCTTGCCTTCACCCTGGGTTTGAGTCCGGGGTTCATCAACATGGAGCTGAAAAGGGTGCCCCCTTTCTTTCGAGGATTTGATGGAGAGGGCGGTAAAGGAGATAGAGAGTGAGATGGCCAACCCAAAGTTCGCCAAGAAGCTGGCCAAGTTGGCTAGGGAGGAGGTGAAGGAGCAGGGAGATGGAAGGTAGCATGAAGAGAGGTAGCATGGAGAGAGAAGGAGAGAAGTGCCTCGCTATTAAGAGATCCAGGGGCAGCATAAAGGTTGGGGGCATCGGGAGCCGAACAATATGTTGGGCTGGAGGCCCTAAGAGGGACCTGCCTAGGGGCTGGTGAGAGGATTCCACAGTGGGGAGAATTTTTGCGGAGGTCAGGGAAGATTCAACCCACCAGCATGGAGGCAGGGTCAGAGGGCTCCCCTCCCGCAGCAGCATGAGGCGATGACAATTGCACAGGGGAGGGGGATAAGAAGGGGAGTTAGAGGAGGAGGAAGGAGAGGAGGGAATAGGATGACATTGTCTTTTTATGGCTTTCATCTAGAGGAAGGTAATGCGACAGCCACCTGCTCAGAGATCATGGAGGTAAGAGAGGCCAGAGGGCGAGTTCAACAATAGCCACTGATGAGGACAGAGGAGGTTCTGTTGGGAGGACAGGAGGACAAATGTGAATATAGGGCCGATGTGGGGGCCCGAGGGGGGATCAAAGTGATCCACGGGGGAGCGGTAATCGAAGCCACCCACAAGGGGAGCTTCCAAACCATGTTCCAGAGGAGCATCGCCTCGACCTCCCACCCCCTCCCCCAAAAGAAAAGATCACCTTCTCGTCGAAGGACATGTTGGACTACGAAGACCCATTTTACAATTCTTTAGTGATCCAAACGGCCATCGAGAACTTTAAGGTCTCCCGGATACTGGTTAATAATGGGAACTGTACGAATGTGATCTTCAAAAAGGCCTTCGATGAGATGAAGGTAGAGGCCAGGAGGGTGTTGTCCTCAAACGGACCATTGTTCAAATTTTCAGGGGAGAGTAAGGAAGTTGTAGGAGGAGTTGGACTCTATTTGATGCTGGGGCTTCAAGGAATTGTCGGTTCGTCATTGTTGATGTTCCGAGCTGCTACAATACCATCTTTGGGCATCCCCTCAACAACACCTTCAGCTACATCCCCTCTGTTGGATCCCTAGTTGGATTTGGGCTAGGTTCACTAAGTTAGGATCATGTGACCCACCATGTATAGCCAAGCTCATGGTTATGTCCTAGAGTCTAGGCCAAGTACTTAGAGTCACCACTACATGGTCCAGGCATCAACAGACTGCAGATGAGTTAAAATACTTGGAGATTTCAAACTAAGTAAAATGAGTTCGACGTTCGTCGAACTCAGGTCGACGAAAGTCGTGCTCAGCTCGACGATCTCAGAGACAATTCTTTGAGCTGTGCTCGACGAACTTGGTACTCAGGTCCACGAATTTTGGACACTATACTTAAACATTCCAATGCCAGGATTCTTCACAATGAACTCCAGTCGATGAACTTAGTTCTCAGCTAGACGATCTCAGGGTATTCTATTTCAACACCAGAAGACCAGAAACAACTAATTATTCTAAGTCCAGAATCAGAATTCAGTCGACGAATACATATTCTTTGTTCGACGAACTTGGACCACAGTCTAAGCAAGACTTATCTATCAGTTAAAAGCTCTCAGCTCGACGAATTCAGTTCTCAGGTCGATGAACCCAGTTCTCAGGTCGACGAATTCTGGACACACTACTTCAGCATTTCCTTCCAGAAATTCTAAGTCCAGAAACATTTCACTGAACTCTGGTCGATGAAGTAAGATTCTCAGCTCGACGAACTGGATGCACAGAATTAGAAAGGTTCTGGAGAAAGCAGTTGTCTGCTCTTAGGTCGACGATCTTGGATCTCAGATCGACGAATAGTTATTATCAGATCGACGAACATAACTTCTCAGCTTGATGAACTGTGGACTCAGCTCGACGAATTTTGTTCTCTATTCGACGATTCCAGACATAGTTATTTACATCCTTCTATCCCTACTCTATTGCAATAATTCCTGAGTAATTAATGCTAAAATATTCTTTGAATATTACCGTTAGACAAAGCATTAATTATGGTCTTCATCAGGATTATTGTTTGTCGTTTTTCCATGTGACAGTTGGGGAAATAATTCAGTGTTAAATATTCTCCAGGCCGTCAACAATGAATGCAGAAGAATTTCAAAATTCAAAAGGAAGATAATCTGCAAAATATAAATGGGATTTTTCCTTCTCTCGAAAAAGACATAACTGAGAAATAATAGAAGAGATACAACAGTACTCTGTGATACAGTAGCACAAAATATAGAGATACAGGGGACCAAGCCCTAGGCCAGAGAACCATCAGCAAGCTGAAGAAGGAAGAAGAACAAACAATCAAAATCAAGAGTCTTCTACTATCTTCTTCCAGGATTCTTCAAAGGACACCAACTATAATATCTGTCAAGAAGAAACCTGGAGCTCATCTAGTCAAGGACTCAAGTTTGAAGGCCTATCACCCTGAATGAAAGCTCCATATTTCCTGAACCATACAATATCTCAGGGGGAATCTTTGCTAACATCAAATCCACACAAGTCTTCTCAGTTGTACTTTGAGAAAGAGAAGACATAATCAATCTCTCATCCCCCCACTGTATAAAGGGTTCTTAACTCCCTTCAAAAGTTATTATTGGTTTCAAGTCACCTGATCAAAAGACTTGAGGGTTGGTTTTTGAGCACCTGATCAAAAGCTCATTGGTGTCAGACACCTGATCAAAAATCTGAGTGGATTCCTACCAGGGTGGTAGAAGAGTGGATGTACCCAAGTTTAGGGGAACCACTATAAATTCTTGTGTTGTCTGGGTTGCTTTGTTTTTCTTTTGTTTCTTATTGTGGCTGTGATAATTAGGATTCCTGTGTCTGTGTTTTTAATTTAATGTCTGTAACACTCAGATTAGATTAAATCAGTTAAGAAAATTTTATAAAACCTAAATAATCTATTCACCCCCCCCCCCCCCCCTCTAGAGTATTTCAGATCTAACACATTATTTTCAATTGGTATCAGAGCCTGGATTCTTTAGGTTATACAAGCTAACCCTTGAACCAAAGATCCTGAGTTTGATCTAATATTTATTTTACTAGAATTACACACACAGCATGACACAGAACAGGGATTATGCAAGCACCAGACCTCTAGTTTGCAACCTAAATAGGTTTTCCATCTGGAAGGCAAGAATCACGTTATACATAATCTCTATTGATGAGGATATTTTCAATTCCATTGTGGCAGGTCCTCCTCAAGCATCCACCTCTACAACAACTTCCAGCAATAATGCAGTTCCACCACCTGAGTGGACTGAAGCCCAGAAAAGGCAAAAATTGCTGATGCCAAGGAAATGAATATTCTGGCCCAAACAATGTCAGATGACATTTTTCAAAAAGTGGCTGAATGCACATCAGCCAAAGCCATATGGGATTCACTCAATCAAATGGTGGCTGGATCTACGGATGAAAGGAAGGATAGGAGATCTAATCTCATATCTCAGTATGAGAATTTCAAGAAGGAGGAAGCTTAGTCAGTAGCAGACATGTACAATAGGTTGAGCTCAATCATCAATGAGCTGAAAACCTTGGACAAGGACATCACCCTCACAGAGGTGAATGATAAAATTCTTATGTGCTTCCCAAGCTCATGGGATTCAAGGATCTGGCCCATCAAGGAGGCCAGGAGCCTGAATGAGATTTTCACTGAATCTCTTTTAGGAAAGCTTAATTCCTATGAACAGCTTATCAAATCCAGGGAAGCAGCTGAGCAAAGAACAACTCCACCAACAAGGAAGGAGCACAACATTGCATTCAAAGCTGCTGAGGAGACAAAAACTCCAACAATGAATGAAGAACTGATGTATCTCTTTGCTAAGAGATTCTACAAGATGGCAAGGAAAGATTTCAGAAGAAAGTCATCCAGGTAGGATGACAAGCCAAGGTATGATAAAACCCCCCACTAAAGAAGTGTGCTTTGGTTGCAGAAAACCTTGGCACTTCCTTTCAGAATGTCCAGAAAACCAGAAAATGGAGAAGAGAAGAGAGAAGGAGTCTAGAAGGCAACAAAGCAGTAGGCTTTCCTCCAACAAATACAAGAAGAAGGAGAAAGGATTTGTAGCTCAATCCTGGAGTGAAACTGAAGATGAATCAACATCCTCCAGCTCCAGTGAAGAAGAAGAAGAAGCAAGGGCCAAGGAAGTTTGCCTTATGGCCATTGATGCTTCCAGAAACCTATCAGATGAAGATGTATCTGACAGTGAAGGAGCTCCTGAATCAGAAGCAGATCAGGTATTGACATCTTTTGATTATAGTTCTGATTCATTAAAATCTGAATTTAAAAACATGTGCATTGATCTAACAAATTCAAAAAAAGAAATTAAGACACTTAGGGAAAAACTAGGAAACCAAGAAAATGTTATTTCTAAAAATAATAGGTTAAAGGATGAATTAAATTTAGCTAATGAACAAATTATCCTGTTAAAAACTGAGTTATGTGAGGCTAAACAACTTGAGGAAACTCTCAATGGGAGGAGCCTCAAGCTGATGGACATTACAAGTACTGTCAAATGACAGACTAAATGATAAGCTAGGCTTGGGTGCATCATCAGGTTTGCTCCCGATTCTCAAGAAGAATATTTTGACAACCCCCATCAAATTTGTTTCAGCTAAGGGGAAAGAAACAATAAACTATAAACAAATCTTAGAAGAAACTCCCAAATCAAATGGTCAAAATAACAAAAATCAGAAAACATTAGGTAAAAATAAAGTTCAGCAGATTTCGTCGAACTCAGATCGACGAAATTTGACCAGTTCGTCGAACTCTAATCGACAAAATTTGAACGCAAACTTTAACTATAATTATTTGTCTTACTGCGATCGACGAACTTTGCATGGTTCGTCGAGCAGAGATCGACGAACTTGGGGCTCAGAAAATGACTATGTTCATTCTCTGGGCAGAGATCGACGATCTCATCCTAGTTTGTCGAACTCTGGTCGACGAACTCACAAAATTTCATCGAACCCAGTCAGACTTAACAAAAATTATAATTATAACACTAACTCCAATCAAGCTAAGAAATCATTTAATCCATTAGCTAACTGGACAATTCCACCTAAAAGATTTCACCCATTAGGATATAAGTCACAATAAGAATTTTCTGTAATTTCAAGTTTTTCATATCAGCAATATAAAGGACCCAAGGTAACCTGGGTCAAGAACCACTAACTACTTTCCTTGCAGATAAAGGGTTGTCCAGTGATTAATCAAACATGGTACATGGACAGTGGATGCTCCAAATACATGACTGGCAGCAAGGACAACCTAATTAACTATAAGTCCAAGCTGGGGACAAAGGTAATCTTTGGTGATTCAAAGTGTGGCCAGTTAGAAGGATATGGAGAAGTGAAAATAGGAGCAGTCATCTTCAAGAAAGTGACCTATGTAAGTGGACTCAAGCATAACCTCATCTCCATAAGTCAGTTATGTGATGAAGGTTATTAGATACAATTCAATTTGACTTCTTGCACTATCTCTAATAAAGAAAAACAAATTGTTTTAATTGGAAATAGACAAGACAACATCTATTTAGTTGATTTTCATTCTGCTAATTCAGATATTTGTTTGCTTAATATAGTTAGCAACCAAAATGATTTATGGCATAAATGACTAGGACTTGTAAACATGAAAAACATTGCTAGGCTATCAAAAGACAACCTTGTGAGAGGTTTACCTTCTGGTCCGTACAAGAAGGAAGGCCTTTGCAGGGCTTGTCAACTAGGCAGAAAAACTAAATCTAGTTTTAAATCAATTAATAAAAGTGATTCACATAGGATCTTGTACTTGCTATACATGGATCTCTTTGTACCCATTGTTGTACAAAGCCTAGGAGGGAAATCCTACACTTTAGTTATTGTAGATGACTTCTTAAGGTTCACTTGGGTGTCTTTTCTGAGATCTAAGTCAGATACCTTTAAAGTTCTTATAGATTTTCTCAAAACCATACAGATTGAGTACTCTACTCATGTTGTATTGATCAGAAGTGATCATGGTATAGAGTTTGAGTCTCTTCTTATGCATGAGTTCTGTGAGAAGAAAGATATCAAACACTGTTTCTCAGCTCCTAGAACTCCCCAACAAAATGGGGTAGCTGAAAGGAAAAATAGGATCCTAATTGAAGATGCAGGCACATTACTTGCAGATGCTTATATACCACTAACCTTTTTGGCAGAGTCTGTAAGCACAACAAACTATGTCCTGAACAGGAGCTTGATACATAAACTGAAGAACAGGACTCTCTATGAATTACTTAAAGGGAAGAAACCTAAAATCAACTATTTTAAAATATTTGGATGTGTATGTTATATACATAACAACAACAAGAAATACATTAGAAAGTTTGAAGCTAAGGCTGAAGAGAGAATTTTTCTAGGATATTCCCAAGTAAGCAAAGCTTATAGGGTATTCAATAAATCATGTTTAAAAATTGAAGAGTCTATACATGTAACTTTTGATGAGACTAACATGTCTTGCAAGGAGAGAGAAGTTTCTACCAGTAACCCTTTGCAGGTACCTCACTTGTGTGAGAATATGGATGGGCTAAGCCTCACCCAAGAGGCTCCAACACATCCTTCTCCATAGGTTGATGAAGACAGTGAAGAAGAATAGTTGGAAGAAGTTCAACCTCATCCAACAGCAAACATAATTCCACAAGAGGAATTAATTCAAAATGTTGTTGCTGAACCAACTCCGCCAAATGATTTAGTCACACTAAGGGATCACCCCAGATCTCAAGTGCTTGGAGACATATCAGTAGGTGTACAGACAAGGCATCAACTCAACCAATATTTGATGCATGCCTGTTTTCTCTCTCAAGTTGAGCCTCAATCCATTTATGATGCTGAGCAGGATCCCCACTGAATCATTGCTATGCAAGAGGAACTAAATCAATTTGAGAGATGTAGAGTTTGAGATTTGGTTCCAAGACCCCAAGACTACCCAGTAATTGTAACCAAATGGGTGTACAGAAATAAACTAGATGTCCAAGGTACAATTTTGAGGAATAAGGCTAGGCTTGTTGCTCAAGGATACATGCAAGAAGAAGGCATAGATTATGATCAAACCTTTGCACCAGTTGCAAGGTTAGAGGCCATCAAAATTTTCTTGGCCTATGCTGCCTAAAAGAAATTCAAGGTGTATCAGATGGATGTGAAGAGTGCATTTCTGAATAGAGTACTGAAAGAAGAGGTTTATGTTGAACAACCTCCAGGTTTTATCTCTCCAACTCATCCTTATCATGTATTAAAATTGCATAAAACCCTTTATGGTCTAAAGCAAGATCCAAGAGCTTGGTATGAGACCTTAGCTAGCTTTTTGATAGAGCATAAGTTCATTAGAGGCATAATAGACAAAACACTTTTCACTAGACATCATAAGGACCAAACATTGTTAGTACAAATATATGTGGATGACATCATATTTGGTTCTACTGATTCCAAATTATGCAAGAGGTTCTCTGACCTCATGCATTCAAAATTTGAAATGAGTAGCATGGGTGAGCTCTCCTACTTCCTTGGTCTCCAAGTGAAGAAGCTCCCTGATGGCATCTTCATCTTCCAAGCCAAATATGCAAAAGAGCTTATCAAAAAGTTTGGCATGGCTGATGCCTCAGAAAAGAAAACACCCATGACTACAAATGCTGTAATAGACTCTGATCCACATGGGAAACCTGTTGACTAGAAATTATATAGGGGCATTGTTGGGTCCCTATTATATCTTACAGCTAGCAGACCTGATATCATGTTTACCACATGCCTTTGTGCTAGGTTCCAAGTGAACCCTAAAGAATCTCATCTAATTTTCCTAAAAAGAATTTTGAGATATATAAATAGTTGTCCAAGTCTAGGCCTATGTTATCCTACTGAATTAGAATTTTAGTTAACTGGATACTCAGATGCTGATTTTGCTGGATGCAGGGTGAACATGAAAAGTAATTTAGGAACCTGCAAGTTCCTAGGTATGAGATTAGTGTCCTGGTTTTGTAAGAAACAGTCATCTGTGTCTACCTCAACTATTGAGGCAGAATATATTGCAGCTGGCAGCTATTGTTCCCAGATGTTGTGGATTCAAAATCAAATCCTAGACATTGATCTCAACTTAAATAATACAACTCTATTATATGATAACACAAGTGCTATAGCTATAGCACAAAATCCAGTTCACCATAGTAGGACCAAGCATATAGACATTAGACATCATTTCATAAGAGAGTGTGTAGACAAAAACAAAGTTAACCTTGTCTATATCTACACTGATTTACAATGAGCTGACATTTTCACCAAACCTCTGGATGAAAGAAACAACTTGTTCTTTATAAATCAGCTTGGAATGATCAATGGAGAAGACTTCGTTTAGTTTCTGTCTGCACTCGATGAATTTTCCAAAGTTCGTCGAACGGAGCTCGACGAACTGGGGAAAGTTCTTGAGATATTCGTCGAACGGAGGTCGACGAACTCTCTGTGAGTGAAGTTGTTTTCGTCGAACGTAAATCGACGAATCTACTTCAGAAAACTTTCGTCAAACGGAGCTCGATGAAATGTCTTCAAATCTTCAGACTGAGCTCGACGAATCATTTAACTATCAATTATTTCGTCAATCTCAGGTCGAAGAATTTCTTATTTTTTGTGGAACGGAGTTTGTCGATTCATATTTTGGAAAAACTTATATCTAGGTTTTCTTCGATCTCCATCCCGTGCTTTCTGTTCCTTTACACTTGATCGTCATTTTGTTCTTGCAGGTACTCTAACGGCGATTCCAGCAGGAACCCTTGCATCAATGAAATTCAATACTGGATTCGACGTGGATTTCGACTCCTTCCTGCATTCCGACCCCATCTTCCTGAACATCCTACAACTTCTCGAAGAACAACAATTAAAAACTCTGCTATCCATAAGGCTCAAAATATCTGGAACAGAAATCAGGGAATGGGTATACACTTCCACTACAATAGATGACAACACACTGATTGGAACAATAGCGGGTAATGCTATTTCCCTCACCCCCGCTGTTTTAACTGAAATATTTGGATTGAGTAATGGAGAAGAAGAATTAGAAGTTGATAATGAAGAGTATAACATTATGTTAAGTACTATGGGTTACTCTAGAGAAAACCCTAAAATTGCTGAAGAACCATCTTTCTGCTGAATTCAAGTTTCTAGCAGATATTGTGGGAAAAGTCTTGCTGGGCAACCACATTGCACACGGATATATAACCAGGCACCAATTTCTGGTTATGTGTGCAGTGGTGAACAAGAAAAAGGTTAACTGGGCACATATCATATTTGATCTTATCAAGAAAAAGTGTAATAAAAAGGAAGTCTATTTTGGAAGGATCCTAGGGATCTTCCTGAAAGAAAAGGCTGCTGAATCCCTGGTCTCCCCGACCATATTCATTAATGCAAGCAAGAGGCTCACTTGTGCCCTGTTTGGAAAGTGGGAGAGGACCATCACTAAGCCCTCCAAGGCTCCATCCTCTTCCTCAAGGCCTTCTGAAAGCACAAGGGCAGTAATAGCCTATCCCTCTCCCTCAGAAGCAGCTCCCTCCTTATCCACCATTCCTTCTCTTTCCCACCAAAAACAGCAACAACACCCCCAACAACCAGTTCATTTTCCTACTCCAACTCAATCTCCTTCCAATTCTCCACAAATACGTACCACTACAATTCCCTCTTCCCCAATTCAGGAATCTCATCAACCCTCTCCAAGACCCCAATCTCTACAACCCTCTCCACCCCAATCGCCCCTTCCACCTCACATAACTATCACAGATCCTGATACATTTATCTCCTCCCACACATTCAATCTTTTAATTCCCCCATCATCCCCACATCAAGAACCCATCCCCACACCACCAATTCCACCCTCTACAATAGCTCCTCCCTCTGTCCCCTTCTAAACCGACCTTCCATCTTCTGCACCTGACTCCACACATACAGACATGACTGGTGCATTTTTTGTTTGCTCCAATTATGGTCATTACAATCCCTACTCCTCCACTGCCCCAGAATCTCTCTACTTAAACTTCTCTGATATTGCTAAAGATTTACTTCCATTCATCTCTCCCACTCTCCAAACTCTCTTACATAAAGCTCTAGCTCCTCTCACTGCTTCCATCCAAACTCTATCTACCCAAGTTACTGCTCTATCTCCTATCCCTTCTTCTGAGGGACTGGATCTAGGACCCTCTACAGCCAGTTAGGGGGAGATGCTTCATGATGAAGAAGCTCCAACAGCAGCAACAACATCAGAGTTTGCAGTAGCAACAACAATAGCAAAAGAAGCAGCAGAAGCAGTAGCAGAGTTTGATTCTTTTATGACTGATTCTTCTGAAGATATGCCAGATCCTTCTACAATCATAGACCTAATAACATTAGATACTGACATGGATATGGAGTAGACTGCCATAGAAGAAATAAATATTGTTGGTGATTATATTATAAATCCCACAGTAGATCTATTAACCTTATTAAGTACTTTTGATATAGCTTATTTGAATACTCTGCCAGCAGACAGTACTAAGCCATCTTTGGCTATCATCCCATATACCTCCCCAATAAGACCCAAAGTTGCAAAGCAACTCAAGGCAATTTTTGCTACTCCAGAGTCTCCAGCCATCTCATTTCCACCTAAGGCTAACTCAGTCATCATTTCATCCCTTCCAGAAACCATCTCTTCCCTAGTTTTTATAATGGACGATTCCCCATGCCTGATCTGGATGAACTGATCATGGCTGATATACAATGAAAAAATAAATCAGTTGATGAAAGCACTGAAGTATATAGCTCTCCTGCTCCTCCTCCAGCTCCAGTTCAAGCTCCACTTCCAGCTCCCTCTTAGGAAGATAAACCTGTGATTTCTGTAGAAGCTCTCAAAGTACTGGATTCAATGTATGACAATCCTCAGGATTCTAATGATGATGAGGAGGATGAAGATGAGGATTCAGATGAGGAACCAAAGAAGAAGAAGGTGTCCAAGAAGAGGAAAGCACCTCCACCTCCTGCTCCAAAGCTTAATCCAGCCAATGACACCCCTTACTACATCCTCCAGAAAATCACTCCTTATAAGATAATGCCTACTTGGATGTGGTTATCTGAAAATGAACAGAAAGAAAGGAAAAGAAGCAGAAGATATTCACCTCCCCCTACTCCAAGATATAGAAAGGACCCTCCTCCTCCAGCTGCTGGTGCTTCCAGTTTAACATCTCAAAGGCCTACTCAGTTTCAAACTTACCAAAGGCATCAGGATAGGTCCTTATCCTCAGGAAGAAGCCAGCAAAGACAATATTCCTCTGGCAAGCAGCACCAACAACCACAGTCGCAGCATCAACAACAACAACAACAGCAAAAACTCCCTGAACATCAAAAAGCTGAAGGCTCCAACAGACCTGCCTCTCCTCCTGTACCATTTGAAGATCCAGAGTCAGCTACAACTGCTAGGATTGCCAGGTTCCAGGAACTGGTTGGCCTTTCCTTGATTAACAAAGCTAGAGCTGAAGGCAAGGATCCATCAGAATATACAACAATGTCTAAATACAGAAAGGAATAGCTCAACAGGTTTGAAAGAGCTAATAAATTCGTTAATGTTGATGACTACATGAAACTGTATCCAGAAGCAGTGGTCCCAAGGGCTACATCTCTAAAGATTATAGGGGCTGCTGACATGACTATGACAAGAGTGCAAGCTGCAGATCCCAATAGGGAAATCATATTCACTCCATCTGGACAGAAAGGCAAAGAGGAGAAGCATAAGGAGAAAAACAGAAGAAATGAAAATTGAACTATCTTTAACCCCTCTGAGTTTGTTTATAACTTCTTATCTAATTTCTCGATATAAAGCTTGTTGTGTATATATATATATATCTACTGCATGTGTTAATTTTTCCTGCCAGATATATGTTCTCATGCTTTGTAAATTTTTTGTTTCATTATGAGTCTGTAATTAGTGACCTCACCCAAATAGGGGGAGATTGTTGGATCCCTAGTTGGACTTGTGCTAGGTTCACTAAGTTAGGATCATGTGACCCACCATGTATAGCCAGGGTCATGGTTATATCTAGAGTCTAGGCCAAGTCATTTGAGTCACCATTACATGGACCAGGGATCAACAGACTACAGAAGAGTCAAAAGACTTGGAGATTTCAAACTAAGTAAAATGAGTTCAACGTTCGTCGAACTCAGGTCGACGAAAGTCGTGCTCAGCTCGACGATCTCAGAGAAAATTCTCTGAGCTGAGCTCGACGATCTTGGTACTCAAGTCGACGAATTTTGGACACTATACTTAAACATTCCAAGGCCAGGATTCTTCACAATGAACTCCAGTCGACGAACTTAGTTCTCAGCTAGACGATCTCAGGGTATTCTACTTCAACACCATAAGACCAGAAACATCTAATAATCCTAAGTCCAGAATCAGACTTCAGTCGGCGAATACATCTTCTTTGTTCGACGAACTTGGACCATAGTCTAGGCAAGACTTATCTATCAGTTAGAAGCTCTCAGCTCGACGAATCCAGTTCTTAGGTCGACGAACCCAGTTCTCAGGTCGACGAATTCTGGATACACTACTTCAGCATTTCATTCCGGAAATTCTAAGTCCAAAAACATTTCACTGAACTCTGGTTGATGAAGTAAGATTCTCAGCTCGACGAACTAGATGCACAGAATTAGAAAGGTTCTGGAGAAAGCAGTTGTCTGCTCTTAGGTCGACAATCTTGGATCTCAGCTCGACGAATAGCTATTATCACATCGACGAACATAACTTATCAGCTCGACGAACTGTGGACTCAGCTCGACGAATTCTGTTCTCTGTTCGATGATTCTAGACTTAGTTATTTCCATCCTTCTGTCCCTACTCTATTGCAATAATTCCTGAGTAATTAATGCTAAAATATTCTCTGAATATTACTGTTAGACAAATCATTAATTATGGTCTTCATCAGGATTATTGTTTGTTCTTTTTCCATGGGACAGTTGGGGAAATAATTCAATGCTAAATATTCTCCAGGCCGTCATCAATGAATGCAGAAGAATTTCAAAAATCAAAAGGAAGATAATCTGCAAAATATAAAAGGGATTTTTCCTTCTCTCGAAAAAGGCATAACTGAGAAATAATAGAAGAGATACAGTAGTACTTTGTGATACAGTAGCACAAAATACAGAGATACAGAGAACCAAGCCCTAGACCAGAGAACCATCAGCAAGCTGAAGAAGGAAGAAGAACAAACAATCAAAATCAAGAGTCTTCTACTATCTTCTTCCAGGATTCTTCAAAGGACACCAACTACAATATCTGTCAAGAAGAAACCTGGAGCTCATCTGGTCAAGGACTCAAGTTTGAAGGCTTATCACCCTGAAGCAAAGCTCCATCTTTCCTGAACCATACAATATCTCAGGGGGAGCCTTTGCTAACATCAAATCCACACAAGACTTCTCAGTTGTACTTTGAGAAAGAGAAGATATAATCAATCTCTCATCCCCCCACTGTATAAAGGGTTCTTAACTCCCTTCAAAAGTTATTCTTGGTTTCAAGTCACCTGATCAAAAGACTCGAGGGTTGGTTTTTGAGCTCCTGCTCAAAAGCTCATTGGTGTCAGGCACCTGATCAAAAATCTGAGTGGATTCCTACCAGGGTGGTAGAAGAGTGGATGTACCCAAGTTTAGGGGAACCACTATAAATTATTGTGTTGTCTGGGTTGCTCTGTTTTTCTTTTATTTCTTGCTGTGGCTATGATAATTAGGATTCATGTGTCTGTGTTTTTAATTTAATGCCTGCAGCACTAAGATTAGATTAAATCAGTTAAGAAAATTTTATAAAACCTAAATGCTCTATTCACCCCCCCCCCATCTAGAGTATTTCAGATCTAACACCTTACTTTCACCCTCCACATTCCATCAGTGCATTAAGTTCAACAGCATGGGGGTCCAAGTCCGGATCAGAGGAGATTCGAAGGTGGCGAGGCAATGTTACGTAATGGTCGTCAACATCATATCTTGGATGGAGGAAGCGGAGGAGTTAGAGAGAGATTTGGTGGCCCAGGAGGAGGCAGGCGATGAGATGGAAGTGACCGGGGGAGGATCTGTAGAGAAATCGGAGGCGGTGGAGGAAGTGGCGAAGAAGGTGCCAAGAGAGGAGGAAGAGATGGTTGGTGTCCCGGAGGAGGGAGGAGTGAAGATGCCAGTGAGCTGGGTCGAGGAGGTGGAGTTTGAGGAGGCGAAAGTGGAAGAGGTACTTGCACTGGGGGAGAAGAGGAGAAGCGAGTGGGAGGAATCCTGGTTGGAGCCAGTAGAGGAGGTTGTGGAGATGGATGTCTTCACCAAGGAGTGTAAGGTGGAAAGGGTGTGGATCAGTGGCGGCCCGAGCCCCGAGGACCGGGAGAGGATGCGGGAATGCATCCAAAAGAACACTAATGTATTCGCTTGGAATGAAAAAGACATGCTAGGTATCGACGCGGATGTGGCGTGCCACCATTTGAACCTTGACCCCAAGACATGCCTCATCTGCCAGAAGAGGAGGACTGTCGCCACGAAACTGGAGGAGACCATCTGGGAGGAGGTGGAGAAGCTCCTCAAAGCAAGTTTTGTATCAGAGATCCAGTATCCAGGCTGGGTCTCAAATATTGTAATGGTTAGGAAGGGAGATGGGAAATGGAGAATGTGTGTAGACTTCTCTCTTCTAAATAAATCATGTACTAAGGATTGCTACCCCCCGCCTTGAATCGATGCGCTGGTTATCTCTGTCGTCAGCTTTTCTATGATGAGTTTTTTAGATGCATTTTCAAGTTATCATCAGATCATGATACATCCACCCAACGTTAAGGACGTCTCCTTTATTATGAGGGAAGGATGTTTCAAATACAAGATGATGCCCTTCACGCTGAAGAATGCAGGAGCTACATACCAACATATGATGGATCGTGTCTTCAAAGTTCAGAGAGGTGGGAACTTAAAAGTGTATGTGGATGATCTCATGGTTAAAAGAAGGGGCGTGGATTCCCACTTGCTCGACTTAGAAGAAAAATTTTCCACCTTGTGAAAGTTCAAGATTCGGCTAAACCCCCCGAAGTGTGTCTTTGGGGCGAGCAAAGGAAGGTTCCTAGGCCATATCCTCACCTCTGCAGGGGTGGAGACCAACCCTGACAAGGTGAAGGCCGTAATGGAGTTGGATTCACCACATAACACCAAAGAGGTTCAACGCTTGACGGGGAAGCTTGCCGGACTATGTAGGCTCCTCTCCTGGGCAGGGGAGAAGTACTCACCCTTCTTCAGGGTGTTACGAAGGAACCAAAAATTTGAGTGTGCAGAAGAATGCAAAGAGGCTTTCCAAGTATTGAAAAGACAACTCTCCCAAGCCCCACTCCTTGAGGGACCAAAAGAGGGGGAGGTCCTAGCATTGTATCTAGGAGTTGGAGCTGAGGCCATAAGCTTTGTCTTGGTTCGGGAAGAGGGTAAGAAGCAACTGCCAATTTATTATGATAGCAGGATATTGAAGAAGGCGGAGCTTCATTACCCTATCCTCGAGAAGTTGGCCTTCTCTTTGGTTTTCTCAGCCTGAAAGATCAGCCCGTACTTTCAAGCGCACATGGTCAAGGTGGTGACAGACCACACTCTTTGCAAAATCTTTGAAGGGTTGGAGCACTCAAGAAGACTAGCAAAATGGTCCATCGAGCTGAGCGAGTTTGACATCTCTTATGTGCCAAGACTCTCAATCAAGGCATGGGCGGTGACCGACTATATCATCGAGGTAGAGGGTGAGATACCATCACAGTAGGTTGCCTGGAAGGTATTGGTTGACGGTGCATCAGGGAAGCATTCTCTAGGGGTGCGGGGTAGTGTTGGTAAGCCATCAGGGGGTTCATAATAGAGCAGGCAGTGGTCTTGCATTTCTCAGTCACTAACAACCAGGCGGAGAATGAGGTCGTGATAGCAGGGCTACGCCTGGCCAAGGAGCTGGGGGTGCAGGACATGGAGGAATCCACTGATTCGTTGGTGGTGGCATCACAAATCAAAGGGGAGTACGAGGTAAGGGAGACAACCCTCATGAAGTACTTAACCAAGGTGAGGAGGATCATCAGAGGATTCCAAACATTTTCCATTCGACATGTTCCCTGGGAGGAGAATGTTACAGTTGACTGGTTGGACAAGTTCGGACCCAGGGCTGGGGGTACTTTGACAGAACTATTCTACCCAGCAATTGAGGAGGGTGAGTTGATGGAGGTGGATTGGCGCCCCTCATGGGAAACCCCTTCATAAATTTCCGGGTCACGGGCAAACTCCTGAAGGTGGTTAGGGACAGGAAGTACTTCAGGCACAAATCAACTCATTACCTGATGCACGAAGGAAGGTTGCACCAGAAGATACTTTCGGGGCTCCTAGCCGGATGTGTAACGAAGGAGGAAATTCTGAAGATCCTAGAATAAGTTCACTGCGGTGAGTGTGGGAGCCACTCGGGAGGCCGGATCTTGGAGGCAAGGGTGGTCCGACAGGGGTACTTCTAGCCGACCCTGAGGAAGGATGCAATAGATTCTCAAGTAAGTGTCGAAAGTGTCAGTTGTATGCTCCACTTCAACTTCTGCCCTCCCAGAGTCTTAGGAGCATCGCGGCGCCCTGGCCCGTCGCCATTTGGGGGATTGATTTGGCTGGACCAAGGGAAGTTGGTAGAGGAGATTTCTCTTAGTCATGAATGACTACTTCTCGAAGTGGTTGGAGGTTAAGGCACTGGTCAAATTGACCTCCCAAGTGATCCACAATTTCACTTGGGGGGAGATCATATGCCAGCATGAGCTCCCACAAGCCATAGTCACTGACAATGGACCCCAGTTTGCTATGGACGAGTTCATCAACTTCTGCACTCTGCTGGGAATAGACCTCAGGTTTGCCTCCGTCCACCACCCTCGAAGCAATGGGCAGGTGGAGGAAGCAAACAAGGTCATTGTAAGTTTGCTGAAGAAGAAGGTGGAGAACCTGAGAGGAAGTTTGGTAGAGTAGCTTCCCTCGGTGTTATGGGCTCTGAGGACCACCCCCGATACGGCTACCAGAGCGACCCCCTTCAAACTTTCTCACTATTGTGAAACCGTTTTGCCTGTGGAATTCGAGGTCAGGTCGCCGGGAGTAGAAGCTGCCAAGGAAGGAGATGAGTGATGGAGGATAGAAAAAGTGGGGGAGCTACGACTCTCACTGGATCTGATAGAGGAATTCTATGATATGATCGCTGTTAGGTAAAAGGAGATCAAGCGATAGATGGCTAAGTACTTTGACAAGGATATTAGGAGCAAGCAGTTCATAGAGGTGGATCTGGTCTTGAAAAAAGTGGTTGTCATGGGGAGATCGACAATAGTGGGGAAGCTTCATCCAAATTGGGAAGGTCCATATATCATTAAGGAAGCGTTGTAGTCAGGGGGATATCGCCTCCAAAATACAGAGGGGGAAATCCTAGGTCACACCTTGAGCAGTGATGATTTGAAGTATTTCTATCCTTAAACCTTGTATGTCACATGTTCTTTTTTAATAGTAAGTCTCCTTGTGCTCCAGATATTTGGCAAATGCATTGTGTGAGTAAATGAGAATTTGGAAATGTTGATCCCGAGAAGATCCCGCTGACCAGGCTCCTATTTGCTGGCAGGACTAGAAGTCACTCGGTGGTGGTTGAGAATGTTCACCCCGATAAGATCCCGCTGACCAGGATCCCATTAGCTGACAGGGCTGGAAGTCACTCAAAGGTGATGGTTGGAAATGTTGACCCCGAGAAGATCCCCCTGACCAGGCTCCTATTAGCTGGCAGGGCTGGAAGTCATTCGATGGTGGTTGGGAATGTTAACCCCGAGAAGGTCCCACTGACCAGGCTCTCATTAGCTAGCAAGGCTGGATGTCACTCAGAGGTGGTTGTTGGAAATGTTGACCCCGAGAAGATCGTACTGACCAGGCTCCCATTAGATGGCAGGGTTGGTAGCCACTCGGTGGTGGTTGGGAATGTTGACCCTGAGAAGATCCCGCTATCAGGCTCATATTCACTCCCAGGGGTGGAATTCACTCGGTGGTGGTGATATGAATGTTGACCCCGAGAAGATCCTCCTTACCATGCACCCATTAGCTGGTAAGGCTGGAAGTTACTCGGTGGTGGTGGGAAACATTGACTCTAGGAAGGTCCCGCTGTCATGCTCTCACCTTGCTGGCAGGTCTGAAAGGCCCTCAGTGGATATGGTGAAAGACTTGGGAAGGGGGTTGGTCCAAAGAGAATGACACTTATTCAAAGCATGGTAGGAGGGACCTAGACGCACTATTGGGCTCTGTATAACACAAAGACCCACTCAGCAAAGACCCACTCGATAGGCATACTCGAAGGGTTGGCCTCTCAAAGTAGGGAATCGAGGTCGTCTCACCCCAGATTGTCCACATGTGCGAGACCGTTACGGTCACCACTTAAGAGCCTAAGGCAAGCGCGAATGGGCATAATGGAGATCAAGTTTTCACTAAAATCTCTATTTGGGGCGAGGGCAATCCGGTCGCTGCCTAGGAACTAAGGGTTGGCAATGAGCGAATACGCGTGAGCATTTACTAATGACGAGAAACAAAAAACGAGAAAAATTAATAATGAGCAGCCATTTCGATTGGATAACTTAGAAAATTTGTATTTATATTTCAAAAGGTGTTCTTACAAGAGGGGGTTTCGCCCCTAGCATGACTGATTAATGAAAATAAAATACAATCAAAAAAGGAAAAACAGAAGAGCATCAAGAGGAGTCGTCGGTCTTCTCACTGGAAGATCCTTCGCTCCCACATAGGGGTAAATTAGTGTCGTTCTAGCACTGGAGGTCCTCGCCCTCAGGCGCATCGATGGGAAGAAAAAGCCAGGGTAGGATGCTTCGCGTCGTGAGCCTCTCGCTACCTTCCCTCAGATGTATGGCCTCTCGCAACACCTTGATCTCATGCTTAGCCTCCCCCTGGGCATTCTCCTGCATCATCACCTCGATCTTATGGTTGGTGTATTGATGCAGTTTACCCTTCTCGCCGGGAGGCGGCAGGATGAGGAGCTCTTGCAGGCGCATATTCTTAACCTTCAACCCTGTGACCTCGCGCTCCAGGATGGCCACCCACACGCGCAACAGTTCGTCATTCGTGGGGTCCTGCATGAAAGATTAAAAAAAGTAGTATAAAACAAGAAATAAGAGTGCGAAAGGCTAGGGAGGCTTCACTCACCCTTGCACCGGATGAATGGCAATAAGCTCCTCGGAGGCCTTCAGCTTGTCCTTCAGAGAGGCAATCTCCTCCGAGTCCAGTTCCCATGAACTATGGATGTCTCCCAAGTTTGGTTCAAGGTTGAGGTTATGGCTTGATGGCATATGCACAAGCTCAAGGGCGTGAAGCTGGGACCGCGCAGCCTCATGCGCGAGGGTCTGGGTTGACTCCACATCAAAAATATTGCCATCCTCCCGGTTGTACATGCCAAAGGCGAATGCGAAGTCATCACTGCAGGTGGAATCGTGTTTGATACATGAGGGAAGGAGAGTGGAGATGGAGGCTCGGTTGGCCTTATGGTCCCACTAGAGCAGATGTTGTCCTGCCCCGTCCATATAATTCTCGTCGAGGTCGAAATTCTGGTGCCCTCTCGACACTGGCCTCGTAGGAGCCTTCTCTATCATAGTGATGATCTTGGTGGTAGTGCTCGTCATATCCTCCGTGGCTGGGGTCTTGGCAGGGGCTTCGACGATGGACTTGCCCTAGTCTAGCGCTGATGTTTTGGTTTTCTTGGAGGATGTTCGGGGGGGAGCATCCGGCTTCCGCTTCAGGGCACTCGGTTGAGACGAAATGCCTAGCTCCCCTCGCAGGAAGCGGCCACATATTGGGCGAGAGTCAAGCCATGGGAGAGAACCTCAGTTTCCTCATATGTTTGTCGGAGGGGAACCTCTCGCTCACCTATGCAAAAAGAGACAGTAAGTTATGCTTAATGTCCAAGATGGGATATATGAACAAAGAGGATAGAATGGTACCTTCCCCGGCGAGAACGGGCAGGAGGGAGTCGATGTTCCGCCGCAGGTACTTAACATTAAGATTCTTTGTGCTGAAGAAGGCATAAAGGGCGGTCTCGTGGCGCCCGAGCGTGGTAGGCCTGTAGTTCGCCTTGTCATACTGAACTGGCGAGTGGTGAACATTTCGAAAGTTCCCCGACACGAAGATGAATTTCTGAGGCCAGTAGTGGTTCTTGTTGGCAAGAGCACTGATCTTGATCGTCTGTCCCGAGAAGAAGATGATTCTGCTCTTGGCCCTGAAATTGAACATCTCCCGGAGGCTGAAAGATTGAGCTCGATCTGCTCCTCGTGCATATAGTAGACGAATGCTACCAAGATGGCGACAGAGTTCGGATTGAGCTGGGCGGGAGCCACTCTGAAGTACCGGAGGGTCTGACACACCTCCCGCCACAGGGGGAGGCAGAACCCCACCTCGAAGTGTTCTACGGGGATGATGAGATCCCCCTCTGGCAAGAAGTTGATTTTATTAGAGCTATTAGGGTAGCGCGCGATGAACCCCAGCAGCACGTAATTGGAGACTGGGGAGAGATACTCCTCTTCGGTCAGTTTGTAGGAGGGGAAGTCATGGTCGATGAAGCTTTGCACACACTGAGTCTGGCCGTCGGTCTCTCTGAACATCTTGTGAATGTGCGGGGGAATTAAGGTTTGTGCAGAGGCATGAACACAAAGTCACGAGAGTGCGAGAGAGAAAAACAATGACTTGAGTTGAAATGGTAGTAAATGCGGTAGGTGAAAGGCCTATTTATAG
This sequence comes from Platanthera guangdongensis, assembly GCA_039583875.1. NCBI lineage: Eukaryota > Viridiplantae > Streptophyta > Magnoliopsida > Asparagales > Orchidaceae > Platanthera > Platanthera guangdongensis. Next base: position 104,748,483 of record CM077154.1, on the reverse strand, counting down.
AGAAAATTTGGCAATTATGTGGTTCATCATGCATCGGGGGTGCGGATAGCAATTCCATTCCCCTGATGCCTCGTAATCCACCCCACCTTCCAGCCGCTCTATCCACCTGCGAATGGCGAATGCCTCTAGGGTAGATCTGGGTAAGAATAAATCATAACAAGACGAGTATAAAGAGGAAGATATAATGCGCGGGTATAACATTTGACAGAGGCATCAAACAGTACAATATGAAAGCGATGCGCAAATACGAAAGGCCACTCACTGGAAAAGAGCAAACATAAATGTTTATTATTACAAGACCAAACATAAGGGGTACAAATAAAATAAGGGCAAATGGAAGGTTGGGTGAGGATCGACAAGAGTCTGCGGACTTAGTACTAGATCCATTGCCAGCAATCCCGACCTCACCTCCCTGACCTCGGAGGCACTTACAGATAGTAATATATGCTCACGATGGTTAGCTCATGGTGGACCAAGCGCATCTGGTCCCTCGCTCCCGCGATGTGCCTTCTGGGAGAGATTTCTTCGCACCGACCTGCTTGGCGCTCCATCTCCCCAATGATGTGTGAGTAGACCCTCTCGAGAGTACTCAGCCAGCGCTCAGTGGCTGCTCGATATGCATCTGCGCAATCAGAGGCCTCCCGTTGCATCTAGATGACCTTTCTCAAGACCTCCACCGTCCTCTCCTTCATTAAATCGGCGTCGTGAGGATCGCCGAGAAAGTTCGCGAGCTCACTGGGGGAGGGAGGAAGAGATAGTTCTCCATCAGCATCAGGGTAGGTCGCCAGGACCCTCCGATAACCTATCAAGGAAGTTCAGCCTTTAGCGAAATCAATTTCGAGCAAGAATGGGAAGGGCATTCTTATTTATGCCTTCGTCCGGTTGATGGCGGGATGGTCCTGGTCACCCCTCGAAGAGACTCTCGGGAAATGATTGACATGATTTTCCTCGTCCAGGATGGGTAGGCGTCTGCCCCGCGAGAGGGATCATGACTGGTTATGAGATGTCAGTTGTCTTTTCAGTTAAAGGCTAAGAACCTGACGGGAGATCTTGTAGGTTCCCTGCAGCCGGGGTTTTCGGCGCTGGACTGACCAGGCCCGTAGTACCAAAGGGGGCATGTGCGAGGATTGATGTGAGAGGGACATGAACTAAGGAATGTGGGAAGGTGTAAAGTCGATTACTAGAGGCGAGTGGGGGTTCGACCCGGGAAATTTGAGGGGCGTCCTCCTGGATCAGTTCATTCCCACTAGAGGGCTGGGACGCGTCAACATTATCCAGGACCCCAACGTCTCCTTCCGCTAGTGGATCCTGCGAGTGCACTAGCTTCTCAGTATAACAGGCTTTCTTGGGTAACGATAGGGTAGAGGTGAGTAAATTACCTCCGGTAAGAAGGCAAGGATCTCTCGTTGAGGAGTCGAAGTCGGGAGGCAGACTCGTCTGCCATGTGGTTTTTCCGAATAGTCTTGGCCTTTCTCGGCCAGCATGGCAAGTCCGCGGGCCTCTTGGACAAGAGCCACATGGCATATCTGGAAGTTTTGGAAGTGGTCTTTGCTTGCGCAGCGGTGAGACAGTCCAGAAGATCTCGCGAGAGCGGCTTCGAGGCTATTTTGGCGTACATCGTTGGGGAGGTGAGAGCTCAGGGGATGAATAGCGGATATACAGTAGTTATCATTCCAAGGTAAGGTCCTGGGATATATATAGAGTCGTGGAGAGACTCACTAAAGATTCTCTTCCAGGTCAGCAAGTACTCATCGAATATCGGGGGTTGCACTCTTCTTTCCGAGCGTGGGACTAGATCAAAAGTGCAGGGATTGTGTACAACCCCGTTTTCACTGAGTGCCCCCCGGTGAAGCCAAGGATCCTCAGGCTTAGGCTAGTCAAGTTAGGCGAGTGGGGTAGGCAGACCCATAACTGCCTAGAGAAATTGAAGGACTTTCGCTAGGACGGGCGGAAGGGCCTTTCGCCTAGGTAAGCGGAAGGATTATTATGTTAGGCGGAAAGCCTCTCGCCAAGTTAGGTGGAAGGCAAGAGGATCCGGCACTCGTGCTTTGAGGAGCTGCGGGGGAATTGCTCGGCTCACCCCAGCATTCACTTCTTCAAGCAAGAGGTCCCTTCATTGGCCCCTCGCCCAGCAGGGTCTATGGGTAAAATTACCTGGATGCCCTTGAAGGTCTGCAAATAGCCACTTAGAATAGCAGAGATACGCTGTTGGCAGACCCAATTGGGCTGCATATAGCATAATGGAACAACGAAATTACATTTTTAGCAGACCAAGTCCTGGAATTTTATAAATAGACCTTGTGGGCACCTTTAGAGGTGATGCAATTCATTTCTTGGCTTCTTCCTCCTTGGGTTGTTTTGGTCTTGCTCCATAAGCCCTCCAAGGTGCCCAGCTCAAGTTTTGGCTGGGGAGGGGAAGCCCTCTAGAGTACTTTTGGGTGTGTAGTGAGACCTCCATGTTGCAGTCCACGGTCCGTTTTTGGTTCCTAGTGACTGGTCAGGAGCTCAAGTTTGGGAGAAGTAGGTGCAAGCTACCCCCTTAGGTCCGAATTCCCGTTGAGACCAAGTTTTGGCACCAACAATCACCATCGCCCGACGGTATCTCTAACTCCGACATTAGCTGCCTGAGAGTTTTCCTGCTCTAACAAAACAACGATGCCTGTAAGCCTGAACTCAACACTCAAAACAAGGATGATCAAATACAACTTGAGATGTGTTACTATTAAACTAGAGAGATGCAGAATGCATGTTCCAATATTTTTCTTTCCCCAAAAATTACATGAATGATCTGCTTGATAAATTCAAGATGAATAAAAGTTATCCATCTTTAACACCATAAAATCCAAGGGTGAGGGGACAAACTAATGAAAAGAACTGAAGAAAGTGAAAGAAGATGAAGAAAGCTATAGATCCTTACTAGGATCGTTAATGTATTTAACTCATACTAGACCTGACATTGAGTATGTAGTTAGTGTAGTATTATGATTTGCATCCATCCCCAGCCACCATCATTTTTCCACTGCCAAAAGGATACTTCGATATCTATGTTAGAATATATATATATATATATATATATATATATATATATATATATATATATATATATATATATATATATATATATATATATATATATATATATATATATATATATATATCTTTATACTAGAAGGGAAGACCTAATCCCTCATGGTGTAACATTCGGTGGACCAAAATACCCTCAAAAAATCGGTTTTGATGGGTTAACTAAGGGGTATTTTTGTATTTTGGCAGGATCAAAGCTTAATTAATAGAAACCGACATTGTTCCTCCGCCTCAAATTCCCGATACACCATCTTCTTCTTCCTCCTCGAGCGTGCTTCTTCTCCCACTGCGTCTTCTCCTCATTCCCGACTCGCGCTCATCCCCGCTCTTCCTCTCACCCAACCTCTCCAGATTCCGCTCGGCGAAGATACCTCCAAAGCCATCTTAATTTTTCTTCTAGCCGCGATTTCATAGGTAGGGCATTTCCTTAGTTCTTCGGCGATGGTCACGATTTCGCGATTCCTTCCTAAGTTCTTCGGCGCAGGTTGGGCATCAACGCCAAGATCAACACACGCCGTTCGTGATGCTGGTTCTACAAAGAGGGCAACGACATATTCCTCCACCTACTGCGGAATCGCCTTCTCCACTCACCTCTAAAACGGTTTGCCTCTTTTTCTTCTAGCCGAGCACAATATCATCGATTTTCCCCAATTCTTCTACACAGGCAGGGAGCGTCTTTCGCCTTCGTCACCGCTGCCCGATTTTGGGAACTCGTGATGCACTGTTCGCCCGCCTCAATTTGACGATATCCGCAATTTCTTCCTCTACGGCATACTCCTCAAATTCATGATAGTCGCGATACCTTCCTCTGTGGCATACTCCTCCTCACGCGACTCGTGCACTCTTCATCTGTTCGCGCCTTTCCACTTCTATAGGACTTTCGAAGAAGCTCTCCACCATTGCTCCTGTAAGTTTATTCAGATCTCCCACCATCTCCATGTTTCTTCTCTCCTTCTCAATTTCATCATTTGCTATCATTGATAAAAGGCTTGAGTGTTGTTGTTGTTGACTTTCATTGATTGCATTTGTTAACATGTTGTAGGAGGACAAAATGGTACTTTGTAATCATTCCTATTTCTTCACTCCTTGCAGGGCGCTACTATGTTTCTATAGTTTAGCAGCTTTAACATTATGTTGTGTGCTTTGAATTCCTTACATAATTAAAAAATGTTCATAACTATTTTAAACCTTTTTTGATGATCATGTTTATAAAGCTATAGACGCTCTCCCATTATCTGCCCATCCAATGACTCAATTTACATCTGGTGTTATGGCACTTCAGGTTGAGCAACAGACTCAAAATTTCTGCACCTTTATGTTCTACTTTAGCTCAGTAAATATTGCAAAGTATACCTTAACTATGGTATACGAGTTCCTGAAACACCTGCACATTCATTTCAGGTCCAGAGTGAATTCCAGAAGGCATATGAAAATGGAATTTCTAAAGCAAAGTGAGTCATTTTCTGTAATTTTTATCATTCATTGAGAGTGATGTTTCATATAGTAACAGAGTATTTGATTATCTGTAGGTTTTGGGAGCCTACATATGAGGATTCTCTGAATTTTATTGCTCCGCTTCCGGCGATGGCATTTTATATATATCGCAGGTAACTTTGTGCTTAGATGACTCCAAAACAGTATCCACGAATCAATCTTTGACATATTGTCGACATGTTTATTAATTATCTTCTCTTAATCCTATTTTTCACTAATGAATCCATGTTTTATTGCAATGACATTGTAGTTACTGTTTTTGGATTTCACAAATGACCCATTTTCTTTTTAATGTGGTGTTTATATATCCAGAAATTGATTCATCGAACCAAGCTGTATGTCTCACTTGCTCCGATATTGAGTAGTTTTTCTTCCTATGTATATGGTGTATTGATCATTCGTGTGCTTCTAGCTACTGATGAGTTGAGGAATTGATAGTTCGTGGATTTTGTTGTAGAGTAATTTCTTAGCTAAGCTCCATGAGATCAACAATTTTTATTTAGGGAAAATTGAGGTATGTTCCATCAGTGCAACTCTATTCCTGTTTATTCATAATTTTATCTTTCAATAAATTTGCTTTCCTAACTTTCACTATGTCATGCTAATTTTATTAGATTTTTCATGTTGTATTGCTAATTTTATTCATTATGAGCATATGTAATTAGCTTACATAAACATATCTGAGCATATGTAATTTTATTCATTGTGTCGGTGCAACTCCATACCTGTTTGCTTAATTATTTGCATTAACCCCATGTTTCCCTGAAAATTTTAAACATGAATTTGGTAGAGGACTTGCAGATGGGAATACTATGATGCAATTGTTCTTATTTACTCTTTTTGACTGTTTTATGTGTGCACAATTTATTTGTGCGTGTTGTTCAATTCTAGCACAATTTATTTAATGAGTATTTAAATTATAAATCAATTATCATTTAAAACTGCATAACCAATGATGTGACTTAATTAGGATGAATCATTCCTCAGGGTTCAGTGATGTAATTCCAGGCTGATTTTAATAATGCTAGCCTGAACATGTAGAGACTTACACCAGAGTCTTAGTGGTGGCAAGATGATGTTGGAGGTCGACTTTGTGGAGGTTTCCTTCAGTCTTACTTGTCTCTTTGTCGCCGCCCCCTATCTATGTCACCGCCCACGACCGATGTTACCGCCCATGACCGATGTCACCGCCCAGGACCGATGTACTCGCCCACGACCGATGTCGCCGCCCACGACCGATGCCTTCCCCCACGACCAGTGTCGTCTCCCGCGTTCAATGTCGCGCCCACGTCCAATGTCAGCACCCACGTCCAATGTGAGTGCCAACAACCAATGTCAGCACCCACGACCAATGTAGCCGCCCGTGACCAATATCATCGACCCCGACCAATGTCGCCGTCAATGACCAATGTCCCCTCCCACGACCAAGGTCTCCCCCACGACCGATGTCTCCCCCCACGACCAATGTCAGCGCCCTCCACCAATTTCACACTCACGACAGATGTCGCCGCCCCTAACCAATGTCGCACACCACGACAAATATTGCCCCCACGACAAATGACACACCCACGACAAATGTTGTCACCACGATAAATGATGTCCCTATGACAAATGTCACCTTCACGATAAATGTCCCCCCAACAAATATCGCCCCCCCCCCCCCCCCCCCCCGACAAATGTGGCCACCAAGACAAATGTCGCACCCACGACAAATGTCGCCCCCACGAAAAATGTTGCCCGCACGGGGTCCCCCGTGCACGACTGCTTGTATATATATATACAAGCAGTCGTGCATGGGGGACCCCGTGCGGGCAACATTATTCGTGGGGGCGACATTTGTCGTGGGTGCGACATTTGTCATGGTGGCAACATTTGTCGGGGGGGGCGACATTTGTTTGGGGGGACATTTATCGTGAAGGCGACATTTGTCATAGGGACATCATTTATCGTGATGACAACATTTGTCGTGGGTGTGTCATTTGTCGTGGGGGCGACATTTGTCGTGGTGTGCGACATTGGTTAGGGGCGGCGACATCTGTCGTGAGTGCGAAATTGGTGGAGGGCGCTGACATTGGTCGTGTGGGGAGACATCGATCGTGGGGGAGACCTTGGTCATGGGAGGGGACATTGGTCATTGACGACGACATTGGTCGGGGCCGACGACATTGGTCAAGGGCAGCTACATTGTTTGTGGGTGCTGACATTGTTCGTGGGCACTCACATTGGACGTGGGGGCGACATTGGACGTGGGAGACGACACTGGTCGTGGGGGAAGGCATCGGTCGTGGGCGGAGACATCGGTCGTGAGCGAGTATATCGGTCGTGGGCTGCGACATCGGTCATGGGCGGTAACATCGGTCGTGGGCGGAGACATAGATAGGGAGCGGCGACAAAGCGTCAAGTAAGACTGAAGGAAACCTCCACAAAGTCGACCTCCAACATCATCTTGCCGCCACTAAAACTCTGGTGTAAGTCTCTACTTGTTCAGGCTAGCATTATTAAAATCAGCCTGGAATTACAACACTGAACCCAGAGGAATGATTCATCCTAATTAAGTCACATCATTGGTTATGCAGTTTTAAATGATAATTGATTTATAATTTAAATACTCATTAAATAAATTGTGCTAGAATTGAACAACACGCACAAATAAATTATGTACACATAAAACAGTCAAAAAGAGTAAATAAGAACAATTGCATCATAGTATTCCCATCTGCAAGTCCTCTACCAAATTCATGTTTAAAATTTTCAGGGAAACATGGGGTTAATGCAAATAATTAAGCAAACAGGTATGGAGTTGCACCGACACAATGAATAAAATTACATATGCTCAGATATGTTTATGTAAGCTAATTACATATGCTCATAATGAATAAAATTAGCAATACAACATGAAAAATCTAATAAAATTAGCATGACATAGTGAAAGTTAGGAAAGATAATTTATTGAAAGATAAAATTATGAACAAACAGGAATAGAGTTGCACTGATGGAACATACCTCAATTTTCCCTAAATAAAAATTGTTGATCTCATGGAGCTTAGCTAAGAAATTGCTCTGCAATAAAATCCATGAACTATCAATTCCTCAACTCATCAGTAGCTAGAAGCACACGAATGATCAATACACCATATACATAGGAAGAAAAACTACTCAATATCGGAGCAACTGAGATGTACAGCTTGGTTCAATGAATCAATTTCTGGATATATAAACACCACATTAAAAAGAAAATGGGTCATTTGTGAAATCCAAAAATAGTAACTACAATGTCATAGCAATACAACATGGATTCATTAGTGAAAAATAGGATTAAGAGAAGATAATTAATAAACATGTCGACAATATGTCAAAGATTGATTCGTGGATACTGTTTTGGAGTCATCTAAGCACAAAGTTAACTGCGATATATATAAAATGCCATCGCCGGAAGCGGAGAAATAAAATTCAGAGAATCCTCATATGTAGGCTCCCAAAACCTACAGATAATCAAATACTATGTTACTATATGAAACATCACTCTTAATGAATGATAAAAATTACAGAAAATGACTCACTTTGCTTTAGAAATTCCATTTTCATATGCCTTCTGGAATTCACTCTGGACCTGAAATGAATGTGCAGGTGTTTCAGGAACTCGTATACCATAGTTAAGGTATACTTTGCAATATCTACTGAGCTAAAGTAAGACATAAAGGTGCAGAAATTTTGAGTCTGTTGCTCAACCTGAAGTGCCATAACACCAGATGTAAATTGAGTCATTGGATGGGCAGATAATGGGAGAGCGTCTATTACTTTATAAACATGATCATCAAAAAAGGTTTAAAATAGTTAAGAACATTTTTTAATTATGTAAGGAATTCAAAGCACACAACATAATGTTAAAGCTGCTAAACTATAGAAAGACAGTAGCGCCCTTCAAGGAGTGAAGAAATAGGAATGATTACAAAGTACCATTTTATCCTCCTACAACATGTTAGCAAATGCAATCAATGAAAGTCAACAACAACAACACTCAAGCCTTTTATCAATGATAGCAAATGATGAAATTGAGAAGGAGAGAAGAAACATGGAGATGGTGGGAGATCTGAATAAACTTACAGGAGCAATGGTGGAGAGCTTCTTCGAAAGTACTATAGAAGTGGAAAGGCGCGATCAGATGAAGAGTGTGCGAGTCGCGTGAGGAGGAGTATGCCGCAGAGGAAGGAATCGCGGCTATCACGAATTTGAGGAGTATGCCGCAGAGGAAGAAATTGCGGATATCGTCAAATTGAGGCGGGCGAACAATGCTTCGCGAGTTCCCAAAATCGGGCAGTGGTAAGGAAGGCGGAAGACGCTCCCTGCCTGTGCAGAAGAACTGGGGAAAATCGATGATATTGTGCTCGGCTAGAAGAAAAAGAGGCAAACCCTTTTAGAGGTGAGTGGAGAAGGCGATTCCGCAGTAGGTGGAGGAATATGTCGTTGCCCTCTTTGCAGAATCAGCATCACGAACGGTGTGTGATGATCTTGGCGTCGATGCCCAACCTGCGCCGAAGAACTTAGGAAGGAATCGCGGAATCGCGACCATCGCCGAAGAACTGAGGAAATGCCCTACCTGTGAAATCGCGGCTAGAAGTAAAATTAAGATGGCTTTGGAGGTATCTTCGCCGAGCGGAATCTGGAGAGGTTGGGCGAGAGGAAGAGCGGGGATGAGCGCGAGTCGGGAATGAGGAGAAGATGCAGTGGGAGAAGAAGCACGCTCGTGGAGGAAGAAGAAGAGGGGGTATCGGGAATTTGAGGCGGAGGAACAATGTCGTTATCTATTAATTAAGCTTTGATCCTGCCAAAATACAAAAATACCCTTAGTTAACCCATCAAAACCGATTTTTTGAGGGTATTTTGGTCCACCGAATGTTACACCATGAGGGATTAGGTCTTCCCTTATAGTATAAAGATATATATATATATGTTGGGTATTGCATCCACAATAACCCAGATTTGTATGAAGTCACCCTTGAACTAAGATGAATTAAGTTTGTATTTGATGCCCTTTTTTGTTGAGTGTTTGCAGGATATAATTGCTAAGTGTAGAGCAATTTCAGTCTACAATGAGTCACCAAACACAAGACCATACAATATAATCCCTCATTGTGTGATCCATGGTGTTGACTCATGTGTAGCCTCTCTATTGGGAAATACTTCTTTTTCAAGCACTAAAGATATGGAAGAAAAGTTGGTTGCTGAATTTCTTGAAGAAAATCAATTTTCAGAATTACAGAAATTTTTCTATGTTTTATTCTCGAGAATAATTTATTGAACTCGATTAGTAATATCTTTAGTACTTGAGTAAGCTCTGTCATATATTCAAGTAGCAGAAGCTGTTCTCGCAAAAGTCTAGTGCAGTTCTCGAGAAATCCATGCGTACTCGAGTATATCATAACTCTTCTTCTCGAGTTACTTTAATTCAAGTCAAAATTTTCTCTAAGTCTCTTTCTCGAGAAGGCCGGAATTATTTCTCGAGAGTCCAGAAGTGTTTTTCGAGAAGGCCAGATTTATTTCTCTAGAGCCAGAAGTTATTTCTCGAGTAACAAATATATTTTCTCGAGTTTTATTATTCTTCTCGAGTAACAAAACGTTTCTCGAGTATCAGGTCTATTATTTCCCCAGATTCCAGAATTCCACCTCTACATTTTCTTAAGTATTTATCTCGAGAACTCTATAACTCTTCTTGAGAACCATAATTATCTACGCGAGAAGTCTATCCTTCACTCGAGAAATATAGTTCAGATTTCTAAAATTTCCTAAGTTCTTACGGATTCGATTTCAAATCTCATTAAGGTTTAATTGGTCCATGTGGCTATCATTTAATGTGATTATGACCATTAGGCAAGTCTTATAAATGGTCTTCTCATAATCGACTAACCCTAACAAGAAGAATTTCCAAGTTTCTGAATCTTTCTTAAATTTCCAAATCGAGAAGCGTCGCTATCACCGCCCTGTCTTCATCGTCGATCTTCTCTCTTGATCCAAGAGATTCAGATCAAGAAGTTTCAACAAATCAAGATTTTCAACATCGACATATCTATTCCTTGATCATGCTGATTCTAAAGTTCTCAGATCCAAGGTTTCTCAGATTTCTTCCTCAACTTTTCTGATAAGGGATGTTCAGTTTTTCAAGAAGGAAGAAGCCGAGTTCAACTAGATCTGTGAAGATAAGGCAGTTTTTTTCCTGATAATAAATTCATTTTATTATTGTAGGAGTTATTATCAGAGTCTTGTAGGTGCTTTACTCTGAGTTGTAGGAGATATTCTCCGATTTGTTGTAGGAGTGGTTTTTGCTCCGAGTTGTAGGAACTCTGTTCCGTGTTCTAGGATTGTTTCAATCTGAGAAAATAGTTGAGTACTCAAGGCTAGTGCGTTGCTAGATCGGTGAGGTGGAAAGTGGATGTAGACAAGGTTGGGGAACCACTATAATTCTTGGTGTCGTCTGTGTATGCTTGTTAACGTTCTGTGCAGCGCTCGTACAAATTTTTATTCCGCAAAAAGACGTAGAACTCACCAATTCACCCCCCCCCCTCTAGATGATTTAGGTAGAAAACTTATACATTTTCAATTGGTATCAGAGGGAGGTTGTTTATCGAAAAGATTAACACCTTGAACAGATCTGCCCCTAGTTGTCTAAAGAGGATACAAGCATGGACAGAGCCAAGGATTTTGCTAAGCTTCCCTTATGCACAAAGACAAACTTTCACATATGGAAAGAAGGAAAAAAATTCTTCATGGAAGCTGTGGATCTAATAATCTTTATGATAGTAGAAGAAGGTCCCTATGTTCCAATGACAGTCTCCACCATTGACCCAACAAAGCAAGTTCCAAAGAAACTTATGGATCTTGACAAAGACGAAATTGCACTTGTCTCCTTAGACAAGAAAGCCAAAAATATCATCGCAAGTGCAGTCGATGATTCTATATTGCAGAATCTGATTCACTGCCAATCCGCTAAGGAAATATGGCAGTCTCTCATCGTCCTGATGGAAGGTACTGAAGAGGCAAGGTACGATAGAAGATCCCTCCTGAATCAGAAATATGAAGCATTCAGACAAGGTCCCAAGGATTCTATTGCTGATACTTTTGAAGGCTTCTTCAAGATTGTCAATGGCCTAAGAGTCTATGGCTGGATCTTCACTAATGGAGAACTGAATGACAAATTTCTGAGATCCCTGACTAAGGAATGAGACAACAAAGTCTGTGTAATCCAGGAATTTGGTAAGATGACAGAGACTGGCCCTCAAAATCTCTTTGGAAAGCTTATGTCATATGAGCTGCAAATAAACTCAAGAAAGGCTGAAGAAGATAAAAGTCAATCTTCATCCAAGGAGAAGTTTATCGCTCTAATGATAGACATCTTGAGGAAGTCAAAAGCTGCATCTCATGCCCCCGCACAATAAGAGAGTGAAGAAGAATCTTCAGAGCCAAGTACCTCAGGCTCAGAGCTATCTAAAGGAGAGTTTTCTCTTCTTTTAACGCAGTTGAAGAAGTTCTGGAACAAGAAGAAACAGTGGAGAGGAGAAGATGCCTCGTCCAGAAGATCACGTCATGATGGTGATCATCACAAGAAAGTCTCATGTAGCCAAGACAGGTATCACTCAAAATTGAACAAACATATTTCTTCTGACATTGTTTGTTATTATTGCAATAAGCCAGGACACGTCATAGTTGATTTCTCTCACAAGAAGAAGGATGGTGGAAGAAGAGAGGAGAAGAAATCTCCTTATATTAAGAAGAAAACTGAAAGAAGGCTGGTATCCAAGAATGTCAAGACTCTCAGTGACTCTGACGCATCTGAGTCAAGTGAGGAAGAGGAAGCCTACTTTGGGCTAATGGCACAGACAGATGAGAAATAAAGCCCCAGTACACTATGAAGGTAAACTCTCATACTCCTCTCTTGGAATCAGATGCTTCTAACCATGATCATGAGGACTGTTCGTCTGATGATGAATCTGAACTCATGACTCAATACAAAGAGTTAATAAAGGCCTACGATAAATGTTGAAGAGTTATTTAAACTCGGGTGAAGGAGATTAAATCTCTCAAGACTGAAGAGAGCACTCTGAGAGAGGAAGTCGCCAAGACGGACTCACTCAGAAAGGATTTCAATGCTACAATTGAAGAATATAATAAAGCTCTCGAGCACCTAAATCTGAAGGGGAAAATCACCATGGAATTGGAAGAACAACTTGTAGCTAAAAAAAACGTGTTCAAAGTTTTTCCAAGCCCATGACAGTCCTTCCATTTGTTTCCTAATTCTCTGCTCAGGCCAAAGGTGCTGGCTTAGGCCATGTGGATGCTCCTAGTAAATCTTCTACGAGAAATAAAGCTCAACGGAAAAATAAGACTGCTAAGAAAGCTCTAGCCAAGGAGAAGGGGAAAGATCCTCAAGATCAAACTTCATTTAAAAAAGTTGTACTTCCAACTAACGAGTTTGATCTTGATTCCTCCTACGGTCACTTTAATAGGCCTATTTATGTAGAGCCCAAGTCTCGGTACCAAGGATGGACTTGTCCCCGGAACTTTGGTGAAAGTGTCTTTAAGGCACCTCATGAGGAGATCACTCTTCAGAGCTATGGCCCTAATAGCCATGGTCATAACATCAAGAAACCTCTAAAAAGTTAAACCCATTGTGGAAAAGACTCTTAAGGAGGAGAAGTCATGTGAGTTATATTACCACAAAGCTTCTAACTCCAAGTCTGCTGCTCCTGCTAGACCACACCCTCAAAAGGTCAAGCAGTAGAACTTTAGGTAAAGATACAACAGGTTTGACTGTTGGTGTTACGGCAAAGTTGGTCACTTTGCTATAGATTGCTGGTTTAACCTCAGATATTATGTAACTCCTCAAGTTAATAATGTGAGAAAGACTACTCACAATGTTAACACACATAGGGGGAGTGTGCTAACTAGAGACCAAGGACACAAATGAGTTTGTGTTCCTAAGGCAAACTGATTTGTGAATGCAGGTATGTCTAAAGGTCACCAAAAATCCTATCTGGTATTTATACGGTGGATGCTCTTGGCATATGACCGGGACTAGAATCCTACTCCAGAATTACTCTCCAGTCAAGAATGAGCCAAAGGTCATCTTTGGAGATTCTGACAGAGGAATTACTAAAGGCTATTGTATGATTACTAATGGTATAGTATCCTTCTCAGATGTGGCTTATGTTGAATGATTGGAACAAAATCTTATAAGCATAAGCCAGCTCTGTGATAAAGGATACATAGTAGAATTTCATGCAGATAAGTGCTTGATAAAATCGGTAGATAACTTGGAAACGATTCTATCAAGCACTCGTTGTAGGAATATATTTTGTTTAAACTTTATTTGCATAGACTCTTCTACACTAGTGTGCGTTTTGGCAAAAGATAGTGCATCTCGTGGTGACCAATGGCACAAGAGATTAGCATATATAAATTACAAAACTATTAATAAATTTTTTTCTCTTAATTTAGTACGTGATGCCCGCAATGTTAAGTGCGTCAAAGATAAACCTTGTCACGCATGTGTAAAAGGCAAGCAAACAAGGGATACCTTTAAAAGAATTATTGGAAAAGACTCTAATAGGTGTTTACACCTACTTCATATGGACTTGTTCGGTCCATTGCAAGTTAGAAGTTTGGGAGGTAAAGATTATACATTGGTTATTGTTGATGATTTCTCTCGCAATGCATGGGTGTTCATTCTAAAACACAAGTCAGATACTTTTGATATCTTTACTAATTTTGTCATGCAAGTTCAGAATGAATACAGCTGTTCCGTAATCAAAATCAGAAGTGACAATGGAATAGAGTTCAAGTTTGTGGCCTTGACAGAATTCTGTGAAAGCCTAGGTATCATTCATGAGTTTTCCTCTCCTCGTACTCCTCAATAGAATGGAGTTGCTGAGTGAAGGAATAGAACACTTATTGAGGCATGCAGAACCATGTTGAGTGATGCCTCACTATCAGAATATTTCTGGGCTGAAACCGTCAACACTGTATGCCACGTGCAAAATCGAGCACTCATAAACAAGAATCATAATATGAAACCTTACGAACTACTAAAGGGCAGGAAACCGACTATTTTATATTTTAGAATCTTTGGTAGTAAATGTTCGTCCTTAACAATCGGAAGTATCACACCACTAAATTTAGTGAAAACGTTTTGAGGGTATTTTCGTAGGTTATAGTAGTAATAGTAAGACATATAGGATTTTTAATAAGAAGACTCTGGTTGTAAAAGTATCTATCAATGTTGTATTTGATGAGACGAGCTTGCTACAAGGCAGCTCTTCTAGTGTGTTTATTGAAGATGCAAGTTCAAGACTAAAGGAATTAAACTTGTATGAGCCGACTGAAGAAAAAGCTCAAAAGTTCATCAAAATCACCACTCCAACCCCAATTGGACAGGTTGATGACCATGATGAAGATGTCATCCAAGATGATGAAGTCACTCCAGTGGTAGAGGAAGCTCCAAATGCAAGAACTCTAGAGCTCAGACACTTGAAGGATCACCTAATGGATCAAATCATAGGAGATCCATAGGATGGTGTCAGAACTCGTAGAGGCACAACTAATGAAAATTTATATTTGAGTTTTCTCTCACAGGTTGAACCAAAGAAGTTTGAGGAAGCAAATTCAGACGCATCTTGGATAATGGAAATGAAAAAATAATTGAATCAATTTAAGCGCTGCCAAGTCTGGAACCTTGTTCCAAGACCCAAAGTCAAGAATGTTATCAGAGTAAAGTGGGTCTACAGGAACAACATGGATGAGGATGGAACAATTATAAAGAACAAGACTAGACTCGTTTCCAAGAGATACAAACAAGATGATGGAATCGACTTTGATCAGACATATGCAATAGTGGTAAGTCTGGAGGCAATCAAGTTGTTCATAGTATATACAACACTTAAGGGCTTCACTGTTTTTGGGTACATTGGAATTTATGTACCAGATTTGAAGAAGCCTCACCCTACTCAATGATATACATCAAGGTGTATTTGATGTGCTTTGAGTTTGTTTGTGCAGGTTAAGTAATTGCAGGGAAAGCATAAAAGTTTCTAAGTCCATGTGTCGACACCTAGAAGAAAAGTGTCGATACTTAAAAAGGCTTGTGTCGACACTTAGAGAAGCTGTGTCGACACTTGGAGTAATTGTGTCGACACCAGGAAGGCAGAGTCGACACCAGAAGAAATGTGTCGACACATACAGGCAGTGTCGACACACAGTGAATAATTGTCTACATAATCAGTGTCGACACTTAGAAGCAGTGTCGACACCCAGAGAAACTTTGTCGACATCAAAAGTGTCGACACCAGGAGGTTATGTCGACACGCAGCGAACTTCAACAAAGTTTAAGTACAAGTGTCAACACAAAGGAGATGTGTCGACACTCAGCAAAGTTTCAACACATGAAGAATGTGTCGATACAAGGAGATGTGTCGACACTCAGCAAAATTTCAACAAATGAAGAATGTGTCGACACAAAGGAGATGTGTCGACACTCAGCAAAGTTTCAACACATGAAGGCATTGTCGACACACAGCAGAAATCAACTAAGTATTGAAGAAGTTTTTGTGTCGACACACTCAACCAGTGTCGACACATTCAACAGAAGGCTTGTGTCGACACTCAGGATCTGTGTCGACACATTCTGAAGAAGCAGTGTCGAGAAGCTGTTACAACAACACAAGGAGTTGTGTCGACACCATGAAGGCTAGTGTCGACACTTAGTCTACTTGTGTCGACACTTAGTCTATTTGTGTCGACACATAAAGACTATCTGTCTCGACACTTTCAGACAGTGACAGAGATTTCAAGAAGTGACTGGATGACTTGACAGCTGCCATTTCAACCGGTCAACTGCAACTGTCAGAGCTGTCAGATGGTTGTTAGAAACCGGATCAGCCGGTTACCTTGGAGGAAGACTATTTAAAGACCTTTCTCTTTCGACAGAAGAGAGTAATATAGATTGACAACAATCAATCAAGAGATCTAACAACACAAAGAAGACCTTCTACAAAAGATCTAAGAAGTTGGAGAGAGAGAGCTCCTTCTAAGAAGAGCAGCTGCTGAACCGGGCTGCTAAGTAAGATTCAGATTGAAATTTGAATCTCAAGGCAGCAGTTGATTGAAGATCATCTACACAAAAGATTTAACCCTACTGTGTTCAAATTCAAGAAGCTTTGAAGAAAGCCAAGGGTGGTTGATCTCTGCCTAGTTCTTCCAAGAACTCATCAAGAAGCCAGTCAACTCATCTCTCTCTTTTAGAGTTGTGGTTATATACTTTGTAAACTTTATTTTCTATAGGATCCTAAGTGTTCTGAGCTGTAAGACTATTTTATAAAGGCTGAGGTAGGGCTTTTGTGCCTGAGTGTAGGAGATTCTATTCTCTGAGTGTAGGCCTTGATTGAAGGCTGAGGTAGGGCTATTTAGCCTGAGTGTAGGTCTTGGTGAAGACTGAGTGGTAGGGCTTTGTGCCTGAGTTGTAGGAGTGGGGTCACTCTGAGTTGTAGGAACCTGTTTAGGGTTCTGAGTTGTAAGATCTGAGGATCTGAGGAGCAGTGGAGAAGTTTGGTCGAATCTAGTACACTAGTAGATAGGCGAAGGGGGAAAGTGGATGTACCCAGACCTTGGGGAACCATTATAAAAATCTGTGTGTACTCTGTATGTGATTAATTCTGTGATTGCTGTGTTATCTGTGCTGAATTGCTGTAGAGAATTGCAAATACAGGTCTTATAATTCATTGTTTCTGCCTTTAAAGTTAAAAAGATTAAGTTCACCTATTCACCCCCCCCCCCCTCTAGGTGATTAGGCACTAGTTCTTTCAAGTGGTATCAGAGCCAGGTTACTCAAAAAGGGACATAACAGTCTGAGTAAGATCTTGTAGGCAGAATCAGATTAATCAAGATTCAATAAAATGCGTTCAACTGAGAATCACAAAGAGCTGGGGTCCATGAAGTTGCCAATCTGTAGAAAAAAGATTTTTGGCATATGGAAAGAGAGGGTTAGACTTTTTATGGAAGCCTCTGACCCAAGAATATACATTACAGTCAATGAAGGGCCATATGTGCCAATGAAAGTATCTGTTCTGGATGCAAATCAGAGAACTCCCAAAGACTATTCAGAAATGACTAAACATGAGATTATTCTGGCCACTATGGACAAGAGGGCCCAGAATATTATTATTAGTGCAATTGATGATGCAACATTTCAGAATTTAATTCCGTGTAAAACTTCTAAAGAAATGTGGGACACATTAATTGTCTATATGGAGGGATCAGAAGAAGTAAGATAGGACAGGAAGTCCTTATTAAATCGGGAGTATGAAAGTTTCAGACAAGGAAAGTCTGATAGCATTACTGAATGCTACAAGAAATTCTATAGGATTGTTAATGAGTTGATGTCCTATAGAAGAGAATTCAGCAACTATGAGCTGAATGATAAGTTCTTAAGATCCCTGACTAAAGACTGGGACACCAAGATTTGTGCCATTAGGGAAGTGGCCAAACTAGCTGACATATCTCCTCCAATATTGTTTGGAAAACTGTTATCTTATGAGATGCAGTTATTGGCAAGAAAGGAGGAAGAGAAGACTACTAGAGTGGAGCACAAGGAAAGAGCTGTGGCCTTCAAGACTGAAGCCACTAGGAAGTATAGAAGCAAGTCTCCATCTCCACCACAAATAGTTGCTGATACTGCTTCAGAAAATTCAGAGAACCAGAACTCAGACAACAGTGAAAGTGATGAGGATTTTGCTGCCTTTACAAGGCAGTTTCAAAAGTTTCTGAAGAAGAAGAAGTGGAGGTCTAAGCCATTCACTTCACAGACAAAAGATGACTACTATCAGAACAGGAAGTCATCAAGGAATGACAGAAGAAAGTCCAAGCCAAGTAAAACTACATCCTCAAAGATTGTATGCTATTGTTGCAATAGACATGGACATGTAGCGGCTAACTGTCCTGAAAAGAGGAAGGAGTCAACTGATAGAAAGAAGACACAGTTTAAGGGCAAAAAGGAAAAGTCCTTTGTTGCCAAGAAAGACAAAAGTTTGACTGATCAGTCATCTTCAGAAACAGATTTAGAAGATGAAGCCTATATTGGGTTGTTTGCTGAAGAAGAAGAAGATGAGTTCATGCAGCTAATGAACTCAATTTATGAGCATGAGGACATTCAGTGCAAAGGGCTGATGGCCTTATCTGAAGGAGACAAAATCCAGGATCAGCCTGGACCAAGTAAGGTACAAAGTTGTTCTTCAAGTTCAATTTCTTGTACTGAGTCAGAATCAGATACATCTGCATCAAGTGATGTGGGTGGGTCTGAATCTTAAGGTGATATTCATCAATTAATTGATGAATATAGGGACTTGTCGCAGGCCTTAAAGAAAAGCAAAACCTTGGCCAAAAATCAGGCAAAGGAGATTGCCAGTCTTAAATTGGCTGCTGCTGATTCAGACAAGTTATTTGATCAGAAAATGAATGAAATAGCAAGGCTGAAGAACATTACAGTTATTCAGATGGAAACTATTACATTTAAGAATGATCAAATTAGGAATCTGGAGGTTAGACTTCAGAAGGAGAAGGATATTGTGGATAGCTTTTCTAAACCCAAATCTGTTTTACCCTTGATAGATGAGTTTGTACCTCATAAGGGAAAGGCTGGATTAGGATTTACAAAACCTGCCTGGACTGCTAGGTCCAAGTCTAAGGGCAAAGCCCCTGCACTAAACAAAAAGCCTGCTGTAGATACTTCAGCCAGGGTTGTACCTAAATAAAGGTACAACAGGTTTGAGTGCTGGTGTTGTGGCAAGATAGGCCACTTTGCCATAGACTGTTGGCACAATTCAAGTGTCAAGGAAAGTGGCAAACTACCTGCTAGAAGTGCTACAGGTAGTTTTGTTAAAAGTCAAACTAACCTGCACCAAGGTCCCAAGAATTATTTGGGTTCTAAGGTTAAGTAATCTGTTTTGCAGGTGAGTCCAAGTGGTCATGCCCCTATATGGTACTTGGACAGTGGATGTTCCAGGCACATAACTGGAACAAGGGGGCTGCTGAAGGACTATACATCAATCAAGGATGGTCCAAAAGTTACCTTTGGTGGTTCAGAAAAAGGGATCATCAAAGGCTTTGGTAACATTTCTAGTAACCAAATTATAATTACTCAAGTAGCTTATGTAAAGGGTTTGAAACATAACCTCATTAGCATAAGTTAGTTGAGTGATTTAGGATATGACATCTCATTTGTCAAGGATGGTTGTCATATCAAAAGGTCAAGTGATCAAAAGATCATTCTGACAGGATATAGGAAGAGAAATGTCTATTGTCTAGACATTATGTGTGAGAACATTGTCTCTCCTATTTGTCTTGTAACTAATGAGAAAGTCTCACATTGGGTTAAATGGCACAAGAGGCTGGCTCATCTCAACTATAAGACAATTGGCCAACTCTTTGGCAAAGAGTTAGTGAGGAATGGTCCTCAAGTTAAGTGCATAAAGGATGAGATATGCTCAGCTTGTCAAAAACGCAAGCAGACCAAATCCACCTTTCATAGCCTTGAGAACAAAGATGATGTGAGGTATCTATACCTCTTGCATATGGTTCTCTTTGGTCCTATGCCAGTTCACAGCCTAGGTAGGAAGGTCTACACTTTTGTTGTTGTAGATGACTATTCAAGGTTTTCCTGGGTGTTCTTCCTTAGACAAAAATCTGAAACCCCAAGTATCTTATATAGTTTTGTTAAACAAATTCAGAATGAATTGAACAGTACAGTGGTCAAAATCAGAAGTGACCATGGTACTGAATTTCAGTCTGAAAGTATGACAAAACTGTGTGAAGAATTGAGAATTTTTTCAATAATTTTCCACACCAAGAACACCTCAGCAAAATGGTATTGCTGAAAGGAAAAATAGAACCTTGATAAAGGCTGGTAGAACCCTATTGAGTGACACATCTCTCCCAGAATATTTCTGGGCTGAGGCAGTAAACACTGCTTGTCATGTGATCAATAGGGCTATTATCACCAAGAGCCACAAGATGACCCCCTATGAGATTGTGAAGGGCAGAAAACCAAATCTATCCTATTTCAGGATCTTTGGTTGCAAGTGTTATATCCTTAACAATGGTAAGTCTTATTTAAACAAGTTTGCTGCCAAATCCCAAGAGGGAATCTTTGTTGGGTACAGCAACAACAGTAAGGCTTATAGGATCTACAACTTGATTACTCAAGTTGTAGAAGAGTCAGTACATGTAGTTTTTGATGAAGTAAGGCTCATTAACAATGAATTTCCAAGTAGTGTTTGCAGTTCCACAGGTGTAACTGAAAGAATGGATGAGCTTACCTTAACAAAAGGTCCTTCTACAAGTCAGCAAGTAGAAGATGGTGGCTATTGTCCAGGGGGAGTGCAAGATACTCCTGATGCTGAAGAAGACCAAGAGGTGCAGTTAAATGAAGAAGCTGAAGGTGTACAACCAGAAGACAGGATGCCTCCAGCAAATAGGAACTTAAGGGATCATCCAGCCAATCAAATAATTGGAAATCCCAGACAAGGGGTGCAAACAAGGAGCAGGAATCTAAGTACAGTTCTTTACTCAAGTTTCCTATCCCAAGTTGGGCCAAAGAAGTTTGAAGAAGCAATCCTAGACCCTCATTGAATTGAGGCCATGTAAGAGGAGCTGAATCAATTCAAAAGATGCAAGGTCTGGGAGCTAGTTCCTAAACCCAAGGACCACAACATTATTGGAACTAAGTGGATCTTTAGGAACAAGTTGGATGAAAATGGAATAATCATAAAGAATAAAGCTAGACTTGTTGCAAAGGGATATATGCAGGAAGAAGGTATTGATTTTGATCAAACCTTTGCTCTAGTAGCAAGACAGGAAGCAATAAGGATGTTCCTAGCCTATGCAACATATCAAGGGTTTAAGGTATATCAAATGGATGTTAAGCCAGCTTTTCTGAATGGAAATCTGAAGGAAGAAGTCTATGTAGAGCAGTCATCAGGTTTTGTAGATTCTCTTAAACCTGACTATGTATATAAACTTAAAAAGGCTTTATATGGGTTAAAACAAGCCCCAAGGTCTTGGTATGAAACCCTGTCTAGTTTCCTCATTGAGAATAAATTCACAAGGGGGAAAATAGACAAGACTCTATTCCTTAGGGAATCCAGATGCAAGATTATCTTAGTCCAAATATATGTAGATGACATAATTTTTGGGTCTACAGAAAGTAGTCTTTGCAGAAAGTTTGCAAAACTAATGCAAGGACAATTTGAAATGAGATGTATGGGGGAACTTAAGTTATTCTTGGGTCTCCAAGTTAGACAGACTGAAGATGGATTATCCATATGTCAGTCTAAGTTCACCCTAGAGTTGATAAAGAAGTATGGTATGGAATCATCCACAACCATGAAAACTCCTATAGGGTCAACAATGTCTCTAAGCAAAGATGATGCAGGGAAACCTGTAGATGAAACTTTGTATAGAGGGATAGTTGGCTCCCTACTATATTTGACTACTAGTAGACCAGATATCATGTATGCTACATGTGTCTGTGCTAGGTACCAAGCTTGCCCTAAAGAATCTCATTTGACAGCAGTCAAAAGAATATTGAGATATCTTAAGGGCACTCCTTATCTAGGCCTTTGGTACCCTAAGAATGGAGATTTTGAACTGACAGGTTATTCAAATGCAGGTTTTGCAGGCTGCAAGGAAGATAGGAAAAGTACCACAGGAACCTGTCAATTTCTAGGTGGAAGGCTGATATCATGGAGTAGCAAGAAGCAAACCAGTGTGGCTATCTCCACAGTTGGGTCAGAGTATATGGCTGCAGGAAGTTGCTGTGCTCAACTTCTATGGATTCAACATCAGCTAGAAGATTATGGTATTCAAGTAAGTATGACACCTTTATTTTGTGATTCTACTAGTGCCATTTTTATTGCAAATAATCCCGTCTCTCATAGTAGTACTAAGCACATAGAAATTAAATACCATTTTCTAAGAGAACATGTGGAAAAAGAAGACATTTCCCTAGAGTATGTTAAGATAGATAATCAGATAGCTGATATGTTTACTAAGCCCTTAGATGAAACCAAATTCAATAAATTTAAAATTGAATTAGGGATGATAAACTTAGAATAGCTTGCAAAAATTGGCTAAGTAAAATGGTGTCGACACACAGAGTTGTCTGTGTCGACACATAGAAGTGGTGTCGACATTTCAGAGAAATGGTGTCGACACATCTAGAAAGTCTGTGTCGACACTTCAGAGAATTTGTGTCGACACATGCAGTATAGGTGTCGACACATCCATGGTTGTGTCGACACTTAGGATTTACAAAGAATTAGTCTAGTAGAGTCTCGACTAAGTGTCGAGTTGAGATATATAAGTGTCAACACATATATTCTGTCGACTATATTTGTGTCGACATATTGTTGTCAAGACATTAGCAGTAAGTGTCGACACTTATCAACAATGTCGACACAATTCAAGTATGTTAACGCGCCTTTTCACCTTCAATTTCAGAAAGGTATAAATAGGTTTTCCCCATTGATTGTCGACACGCTCACTTTAGTTTCGAGACCAAACTTGTGTGTCGACATCTCTCCTCTCTAAATTCAAAATTTCTTCAAACCCTAATGGCGCCCAAGCTAGAAGAGAACATTAATGAAGGATATGAGCTCGTGCGACACGCCTTTGATGATACGGAACCCGAAATCCAAGGTGTGATAACCCTAATTTCCAAGACTGGATAAGAGTACCTTGTATCAGAACCTATCAATATCTGGAAGAAAGAAGTCCTCGAATTCTTGAGTGCAGCAACTCTTGATGAATCTGGACTCAAGATTAAGTCCAAAGTTCATGGGGCAAAGGTGAAGGTCTCCCATAAGACTCTAAGAAAAGTTCTGCATCTCCCTAGAACAAAATAAGAGGAAGATGTATCTGCTTTAAAGACAAGAGAGGCACTGACATGGTGTGGACTGGATTCAAGCTTGAAGATTGGTTCAGTCTTTAATAGGAAAGGAATGAATATACAAGGAAAGTTCTTATCTGAGATAGTTGGGAAGGTGATACTGAGCAAGCCTAGTGGGCATGATAGAATATCTGCTCACATGTTCAGTCTGATGACAAGGATAATTTTCAAACTTAATACTGATTGGTCTGCAGTACTGTTTGATAAGATAAAAGAGAGCCTGAAGAACCCAATCTGGGTAGAATTCTGTGTTTATACTTAGCTGGCAGTATTCCTGAAGTGATGAACCAAGCTACAGGTTCAAAGATAAACCACATGAGGAGAATGGATGTAATAATTTTCTCAAGGTGGGATAGAGTGCTAAAAAAGGAATTGCCAACTCCAGAAAAGGAAACACCTTAGAAGAAGAAGAAGACAACCATTGTGGCGCAAGGATCCTCAAGTAGCTCAGAGGAGCAAGTGGTTTTCAGTTCTGATGATGGAGGAGATGACAATGATAGACAGTCACCAGCAAGACAAGAAGATGCACAGAGGCAGGGGGAGCTACCCTTAGCTAGCCCAATTCACCTGGATCCACTCCAGGGGGAGCCTCTACATGTGGATGAGCCAACTCTATTAGAGAGTGAAAGGGCTACCCAAACCATTCTAGAGGTAATTACTGAAGTTAATCAATTAGATTTCACTATTGAGGATGAAGTTTTGACTGATTCATTACCTGATGTTCATCAGCAAACACAGTTTCATAGTGAACCACAAGATGTTGTCATGGAGGACACATCAGTTGCTGATCAAGTAGACTCATTTGCTCCTGAGATAAGAGATTCTTCTGAAC
Organism: Platanthera guangdongensis; assembly: GCA_039583875.1. Lineage (NCBI taxonomy): Eukaryota > Viridiplantae > Streptophyta > Magnoliopsida > Asparagales > Orchidaceae > Platanthera > Platanthera guangdongensis. Next base: position 104,724,088 of record CM077154.1, on the reverse strand, counting down.
AACCTCAACATGAGTTTACACTAGAAGAGCTATTCCCTGACTTATTACAAACTGACATTGAGGGAGAGAAAGCAGCTGTTGTGGGCGAGCAGGTTAGGTCTCAAGAGGAGACAACAAGAAAAGAGCATGAGGAGCAAAGAAATGCTGAGGAAATACAAGGGACTAAGAAGGATTTACCTCCTAGTCCTAAGGACAGGGTAGACATAGTCAGTACATCTGCTTCAGAGGATGAAGAGGCTGCTAGAGCCAAGAAAAGGAAGTTCCAGGTCTTCAAGAGAAGAAGCCAGAACTACAAGAAAGCACTACAGACAATTGCTCCACAGCCTGCCCCTACTACTGATTATAGTTCTCTGATGGTGGCATTGCAAATAAAGCTAGATGAGCAAAGAAAGGCTTTAGAAAAGTATATGGATGAAGGGCATAAATCCCTGCAATTTGATCTGGCACAAGACATCAAATCTATCAGATTTGAAGTGAATCAAAATAAGAAGGAAATGACTGACTGCTTCCATAAAGGAGGAAATGCAGTGGTCTATCTGGCTACTCATCAAGAGAACATCAAGAAACAGGTTGATGACATGGCAGTAAAATAAGGATATGTCCTGGAGAATCAGCTTAGAATGAATGATAATCTAACTGCTTCTCATAATGCCATTGTCACTGAAATGAATAATATATCTACTGCCCAGACTGCTGTACTTGCTACTGCCAAAGAGGCCTTTGATAAGTAACTACAAGAGAGCCTCACTGCTGTTAAAACTGCCATTGAAGATTCTCAGAAGGCAATTACTGAAAAAATTCAAAGGCTAAAACCCTTTTATAAGGATGGAGTTAACTATTTGAATACTCAGATAAGATTCCAAAAGGATGATCTTAGAGATCACATAGAAAGAGAAGTCATAAAGGGGGAGAGGGTGTTAGTCAAAGCAGGCTCTGATCATGCAAAGTGGATTTCAAACTCCATCAGAGCCACCCTTGGATATCCACCTTTATGTGATGATAATAATGTTGCAGAGTCTGGCATCAATCCTGCATACTTTGGAGGAGAGCAAGCTGAAGTGGCTCAAGTGATATACCCTCCTACTGATTTTGACATGATATATCAGCAGGTACAATCTATGTATAGTCCTCCTGAGGGTAATCAGAATATTATTCTTGAGAAAGTAGTACAGCCTGTGCCAGAGGCAATCTTAAAAGAGCAAGAGGCATTCCTAAAAGAACAAGAGGCCCAATTATTTAAGAAAAGGTTCAGAGAGCAAGCTGAATTAAGGCCAGATTTTAAGCAATGGATCTAAACCTCTAGGAATATCATATTGACTACTTGGAAGGCTTCTAAGGATAACTTCCTAGAGAGAGGCAAATGGTATTCTAACCAGGAATGGAAGAAACATGAGGCTAAGAAAGAGTCCATAGTACAATATAGAAGAAAGGCTAAATTAGGGAAGCTACCTCCTAATGCACAGGAGCCTAGCAAGTATTTCCCTAAGCCTTATCACTATTTTGAAAGACAGAAGATAATGGCTGAAGAATAGAAAAAGAAAGATCTTAAAGGGAAGAAGCCTACTGATCACAATGAAGCTCCTGTTCAAGCAAAGATTCAATCTGGAAAGGGCATTGTTATCAAGGAACCTGAGCAGCCATAGGATAGAAATTTTCTTAAGTTTAAAAATTTGTAATCATTTGCATTTAACTCTATGTAAACTTTTGATTAATGAAAATGTTTGAAGTTGTAAGAACAATATTATATGTTCAATCTATTACATTATTGTTCTGAGATAATTGTTTATACATGTTCTCTTTATACATATTTAGTATTTTCCCTGTCATTTAATATTGTTATACATCATATTGAGTATTTGTTATGTGTGGTGTATATCATTGACTAAGAGTTATGACTTCTCCAAATAGGGGGAGATTGTTGGGTACATTGGAATTTATATACCAGATTTGAAGAAGCCTCACCCTACTCAATGATATACATCAAGGTGTATTTGATGTGCTTTGAGTTTGTTTGTGCAGGTTAAGTAATTGCAGGGAAAGCATATAAGTTTCTAAGTCCATGTGTCAACACCTAGCAGAAAAGTGTCGACACTTAAAAAGGCTTGTGTCGGCACCTAGAGAAGCTGTGTCCACACTTGGAGTAATTGTGTCGACACCAGGAAGGCAGAGTCGACACCAGAAGAAATGTGTCGACACATACAGGCAGTGTCGACACACAGTGAAGAATTGTCTACATAATCAGTGTCGACACTTAGAAGCAGTGTCGACACCCAGAGAAACTTTGTCGACATCAAAAGTGTCGACACCAGGAGGCTATGTCGACATGCAGCGAACTTCAACAAAGTTTAAGTACAAGTGTCGACACAAAGGAGATGTGTCGACACTCAGCAAAGTTTCAACACATGAAGAATGTGTCGACACAAGGAGATGTGTCGACACTCAGCAAAGTTTCAACACATGAAGAATGTGTCGACACAAAGGAGATGTGTCGACACTCAGCAAAGTTTCAACACATGAAGGCAGTGTCGACACACAACAGAAATCAACTAAGTATTGAAGAAGTTTTTGTGTCGACACACTCAACCAGTGTCGACACATTCAATAAAAGGCTTGTGTCGATACTCAGGATCTGTGTCGACACATTCTGAAGAAGCAGTGTCGAGAAGATGTTACAACAACACAAGGAGTTGTGTCGACACCATGAAGGCTAGTGTCGACACTTAGTCTACTTATGTCGACACTTAGTCTATTTATGTCGACACATAAAGACTATCTGTCTCGACACTTTCAGATAGTGACAGAGATTTCAAGAAGTGACTGGATGACTTGACAGCTGTCATTTCAACCGGTCAACTGCAACAGTCAGAGCTGTCAGAAGATTGTTAGAAATTGGATCAGCTGGTTACCTTGGCGGAAGACTATTTAAAGACCTTTCTCTTTCGACAGAAGAGAGTAATATAGATTGACAACAATCAATCAAGATATCTAACAACACAAAGAAGACCTTCTACATAAGATCTAAGAAGTTGGAGAGAGAGAGAGCTCCTTCAAAGAAGAGCAGCTGCTGAACCGGGTTGCTAAGTAAGATTCAGATTGAAATCTGAATCTCAAGGCAGCAGTTGATTGAAGATCATCTGCACAGAAGATTCAACCCTACTGTGTTCAAATTCAAGAAGCTTTGAAGAAAGCCAAAGGTGGTTGATCTCTGCCTAGTTCTTCCAAGAACTCATCAAGAAGTCAGTCAACTCATCTCTCTCTCTTTTAGAGTTATGGTTATATACTTTGTAAACTTTATTTTTTGTAGGATCCTAAGTGATCTTAGCTGTAAGCCTATTTTATAAAGGCTGAGGTAGGGCTTTTGGGTCTGAGTGTAGGAGATTCTATTCTCTGAGTGTAGGCCTTGATTGAAGGCTGATGTAGGGATGTTTAGCCTGAGTGTTTGTCTTGGTGAAGACTGAGTGGTAGGGCTTTGTGCCTGAGTTGTAGGAGTGGGGTTACTCTGAGTTGTAGGAACCTGTTTGGGGTTCTGAGTTGTAAGATCTGAGGATCTGAGGAGAAGTGGAGAAGTTTGGCCGAATCTAGTACACTACTAGATAGGCGAATGGGGAAAGTGGATGTACTAAGACCTTGGGGAACCACTATAAAAATCTGTGTGTACTCTGTGTGTGATTAATTCTGTGATTGATGTGTTATCTGTGTTGAATTGCTGTAGAGAATTGCAAATACAGGTCTTATAATTCAGTGTTTCTGCCTTTAAAGTTAAAAAGATTAAGTTCACCTATTCACCCCCCCCCCCCCCTCTAGGTGATTAGGAACTAGTTCTTTCAACTGTCTATCAGATGGACGTGAAGTTAGCCTTCCTTAATGGTGACATAAAGGAAGAAGTGTATGTGGAACAACCTCCAGGTTTTTTTGATTCTAACCATCCTGAGCATGTTTATCTTTTATTTAAAGCTTTATATGGTTTGAAACAAGCTCCTCGAGCTTGGTATGAGATGATGTGTAACTTTCTTCTTGAGAATAAGTTCACAAGAGGAAAGATAGATCTGACCTTATTTCTTAGGTAAATAAAAGGCAAGATTTTGCTCGTGCAAATCTATGTCGATGACATCATATTTGGCTCTACTGAGGACATCCTCTGCAGAAAGTTTTCCAAACTTATTCAAGGGATGTTCAAAATGAGCAGTATGAGAGAGCTGAAGTATTTCTTAGGACTTCAGGTGAAACAATCTGAAGATGAAATTTTCATCTCTCAGACTAAATTCACCAAGGAGTTAATTAAGAAATTCGGAATGGAGAACGCAACCTCTATGAGGACTCCAATGGGTTTAGCTATGTCTCTAGACAGGGATGAGAAAGGGAAACCTTTTGATGAAACCAAGTACAGAAGCATAATTGGATCCTTGCTCCATTTTACTGCTAGTAGACCGGACATAATGTTTACAAAATATGTGTGTGTTAGATTTCAAGTGAACTCTAAGGAATCTCAATATGCTGCTGCGAAGTGGATTTTGAGATATCTTAAAGGTACACCAAATCTTGGCTTATTGTACCCAAGAAGTAATGATAGCAAACTAATTGGTTTTTCAGATGCAAATTTTGTTGGAAGCAAAGATGGTAGAAAGAACACTTCCGGGAATTGCCAATTCCTTGGAAGGAGACTCATTTCATGGAGCAGCAAGAACCAAAATTGTGTCGTAATTTCAACGGCCAAGTCAAAATATATTTCTGCCAGCAGTTGTTCTGCACAATTATTGTGGATAAAGAACCAATGTGACGACTATAATATGAAGTTCAAGAACATTCTGATGTTTTGTGACACCTCTCGTGCAATTGCAATAGCCAACAACCCAGTCTCTCACAGCCAGACAAAGCACATAGGGCTACAGTACCATTTCATCCGGGAGCATGTGGAGCATAGAGATATTAATCTCCAATATGTTCCAATTGAAAGACAGGTTGCAGACATTTTCACGAAGCCACTAGACGAGGCCAAGTTCTCATTCTTCAAAATAGAACATGGCATGCTCAATAAGGAAGAATGAGGAAAAATGTCTCAAACAAAGGTCAAGATCGGGATACACTTCTCAAAAATCAGAAAACACTAAGTCTGGACATCATTTCTCGAGTACATCACATTTTCTCGAGAAGTACATCTTTTATACTCGAGAACAACAGACTTACTACTCAAGAATAATAAACTTGCTTCTCGAGAAAAATAATTCTACTCGTGAACACGATACTTCTACTCAAGAACAAGACAACCTTTACTCGAGTAATAATTTTCGTCTTCTCGAGAACTATTATCTCACTTGAGAAATCAGTTGGAAATTTGGCATCAAGTTCAGTTTTTTTGATATTTGCACCCGTGTAAATTCAGCCGCCTTACTCTAGGTAATTTAGCATTATTTATTACTTAATCATTAAGATTTAGGGTATATATATTGTCCAGAAATTTCTTACTCCCAAATTTCAAAACCCTGCTCTCGAGAAATATTCTTCACCTTATCCGTCTCCGCCGCACTACCGAAACTAGCCTAGTTCTCTTCTCGCCGGCTAGTGGACGATTCTTTCCTCAATCAATGGCCTCCTCATCGAAGCTTGGCATCAGCAGCGAACTCATCTCCACCAGAATCGGCGACATTTCTGATGATTTCAGAAATGTTCTCATCTTGCTTGACACCGCCGGATTATCCTTCATTCTGGAACATCCTTGCAGAGTTTTAGTTTCTGATGTAGAGGAATTCTACCAACATGCCAAGAACAAACACAATGGCAAAGTGCTGAAATCTAAGGTTCGTGACATCAAAATCAAGATGACTTTGAACTCTATTTCATAATTTTGTGACTGCTAGTTATCGACATGGAAGATGACCTCATAGGCTCTGAATATGAAAGGGCTTATGAATTTTGTGGACTTCCCGACTCTACTATTACCATCCGCCGACAATATATGGATGCAGAAAGTAAACTACTTGCAGACTTTCTTGGAAAAGTCCTCCTCTATAGGACCAGTTCTATAAGCTACATCACTACAGAGATCTTCGATATGATGACTGCTGTGATATGCAGGAAGAAGTTTCAGTGGGGGATGATGCTTTTCGATAGAATTAAAGCGAGCATCAAGAGACCTAACTATGGTAGAATCCTATGTCTCTACCTAAACTAGATGATGCCAGACTTCTTCTTTATGAATAAGGGTATGCTCTTCACCACATGAAGAAAGTCTCCATCTCCTCAATCCAAAGATGGGAGATTAAGATTCAGAAATCTGACCAAGCACCAAGAACAGAAGAAGATACAGTCAGGACTCCATCTCCTCCTTCTCATCAAATAACTGATCCAGTTATTGAGGGGGAGCCTGCCCCATCTGTCCAAGTTCAGCCTACTCTAATTCTAACTCCAGCTTCAATCCACAAACTCCAGATCCAATCCACACAGATATTCCAGCCCATGTTTCCACTTCTCCTGGTGCAGCTATACATACAGATCTAGAAGAAGATTCATATACACCTGCTGCTAAAGACTCTTCTCTCCCAGCAGATAATACAGAATTTATTGTTGCTGAGCTACCTGACCCAGAAATAATAACAGATGCCCAAGTAAGTGAACAAATTCTATCTACAGATGATGACATCAACAAAATGATAGAGGAGCTCACTTCCAAAGAGCCTATATCCCCTCTACCTGAAGATCATCTTTCTACACCAGAAACGTTTCCTCATCCAGATCTTCAACCAGAACTATCCCATCCAACACATTCTCCTGAATCAGAAAAGTATACTCATCCAGAATAGCCATCAGAACCTGAACCATCTCCAAAGCCCCAGTCTCCTGTTCATGGAGAGAAAGATGAAAACATAGTTTTTCTGTCTGATCCTGAAGTAGAAACACCCGCTGAAGATGTTGAACCTCCTCTTCCTAGTTTACATTTCAACATTCCCTCCTTATTAGCCAAAGATGCTGAAGATGAAAATAGTACATTCCGAAGAAAACAAACTTCTACCTCTACAGTACTTATTGAAGAACTTGTCCCCTGGACTGTTCCAATTCTACCCACTGCACCACTTGAAACTAATGTTCCTTCTGAAAATACTATCTTGAGTAAGATTGAAGCCATGATGGCTGAGTAGAGGAAACATTTTGGTACTTCTATTAAAGTTGTAACTGATATGGTAACTGCCTTAGAGAAAGAGATGATCTAAGTATTTACTGAAATCTAAAATAACAATGATAAATTCAAAAGACTTTCACAAATTGGAGTGAAAGCTATGAATCACAGCATTGCCAGCATTGGTTTGGTAATGGACCAATCTGTCACTCTTGCAAATAATCAGATACAATTAGAAAAGAAAGCTCAAGAATGCAACTTCAAAACATGTGAAGAAGTTGGAACTTTCAAAGAAGAAGTCATTAGCACCCTATCCGTAGAAGTCAGAAAGGGGGAGGATTTAGTGAAAGAACAACTAGAGAAGAAAGTACAAACAATAAAAGTTCAATGTGATGGTCAAATGAAAGAAATTCAAGCATCGGTAATAAAGGAAGTTAAGAGTACAAAGCTTTATACATATGATACTGCAATATGGATGCACAATCAGCTTTTCCCTAACCTATCTATTGACCCTTCTACACCCCCTCCTGCATGCCTGCATGTGAATAGGCCTACATTCTCTCTAGGGCCTGAATACTTTGAAGATCCACCTCCTCCTGAGACTTATAAACAAGCATGAGATCCTTAACAGCTAATGTTCCTCCTCAAGCACCTCCTGAGATACAAAAATCTAAAAGAAGAAAGTATGGTGATGGTGCCTCTGCTAGCAGGTCCAATCCCATACCAGAGCATGTTGAAAGAGAGTTTGCTGAAGTATGGAGCCCAACATCAAAATCCATTATCCTTGATACTTTAAAACTTGTTGTGGAATTCAGTGCATACAAGGATGATTATTACTCTCATACTGAATGGATGCAATATGAAAAATCCATGACTCTCAGAAGACTACATGATAGAAAGTATAGATGAGATGATCCAACTGCTCCTCCGAGGCCAGCCAAATATTTTCCAAAGTCATACCAAAGACAAGAAGACAATCTTCAGAAGCAGCAACAACAACAGACCAAGAAGGAATAGAAGATGATCAAAGTTTTATATATGAGAAATTTTGTGGAATAGACTTTTCTTGGACAATTTTCTTATATATACATCTTTAAAGTTGATTATTTATATCTTTTACTGCTTAGCATTTCTCATTATTATTTTGCTTGTTAGTTACTTTATTTGTTTATCTTGATATAATTCACCTTAGTGTAGAGGGCTCTGTCTTCTACAAATAAGGAGAGATTCTTGGGTATTGCATCCACAATAACCCATATTTGTATGAAGTCACCCTTGAACTAAGATGAATTAAGTTTGTATTTGTTTCCCTTTCTAGTTGAGTGTTTGCAGGATATAATTGCCAAGTATAGACCAGTGTCAGTCTACAATGAGTCACCAAACACAGGATCATACAATGTAATCTCTCATTATGTGATCCATGGTGTTGACTCATGTGTAGCCTCTATATTGGGATACACTTCTTTTTCAAGCACCAAAGATATGGAAGAAAAGTTGGTTGCTGAATTCCTTGAAGAAAATCAATTTCCAGAATTACAGAAATTTTTTTAAGTTTTATTCTCGAGAAGAATTTATTGAACTCGAGTAGTATTATCTTTAGTACTTGAGTAAGCTCTGTCATATATTCGAGTAGCAGAAGCTGTTCTTGAGAAAGGCTAGTGTAGTTCTCGAGAAAGCCATGTGTACTCTAGTATATCACAACTCTTCTTCTCGAGTTACTTTAATTCAAGTCAAAATTTTCTCTGAGTATTTTTCTCGAGAAGGCCAGAATTATTTCTCGAGAGGCCAGAATTATTTCTCGAGAGGCCAGAAGTATTTTTCGAGAAGGCCAATATCATTTCTCGAGAGCCAGAAGTTATTTCTCGAGTAACAAATATATTTTCTCGAGATGCATTATTCTTCTCGAGTAACAGAAGAAATTTTCTCGAGTATCAGGTCTAATGTTTGCCGAGATACCAAAATTCCACCTTTACATTTTTCTTAAGTATTTTCCCAAGAACGCTATTCCTCTTCTCAAGAACCAAAATCATCTACTCGAGAAGTCTATCCTTCACACGAGAAATACAGTTCAGATTTCTGAAATTTCCTATGTTATGACGGATTTGATTTCAAATCTCATTAAAGTTTAATTGGTCCATGTGGTTATCATTTAATGTTATTATGACCGTTAGGCAAGTCCTATAAAAGGGCTTATCATAATCGACTAACCCTAACAAGAAGAATTTCCAAGTTTCTGAATCTTTCTTAAATTTCCAAATCGAGAAGCGTCGCTGCCGCCGCTCTGTCTTCATCACCGATCTTCTCTCTCGATCCAAGAGATTCAGATCAAGAAGTTTCAATAGATCAAGATTTTCAACATCGACAGATCTATTTCTTGATCGCGCTGATTCTAAAGTCCTCAGATCCAAGGTTTCTCAGATTTCTTCCTCAACTTTTTTGATAAGGGCTGTTCAGTTTTTCAAGAAGGAAGAAGCCGCGTTCAACCAGATCTGTGAAGATAAGACAGTTTTTTTTTCTGATTGTAAATTCATTGTATTGTTGTAGGAGTTATTCTTTGAGTCTTGTAGGAGTTTTACTCCGAGTTGTAGGAAATATTCTTTGAGTTGTTGTAGGACTGGTTTTTGCTCCGAGTTGTCGGAACTTTGTTCCGAGTTGTAGGATTGTTTTCAATCAGAGAGAATAGTGTTGTAGCCGAGGCCAGTGCATTGCTAGATCGGTGAGGTGGAAAGTGGATGTATCCAAGGTTGGGGAACCATTATAATTCTTGTTGACGTCTGTGTATGCTTGTTTACTTTCTGTGCATCGCTCGTACAAATTTTTATTCCGCAAAAATACGCAGAACTCACCTATTTACCCCTCTCTAGGTGATTTAGGTAGACAACTTAAACATTTTACATATATATATATATATATATATCTTATTATATAAAGCAATATAGGTATTTAGAGGCACACCATAGATCAAACAAGAGCCATTGGATCATAAGAGAGAGAGCATGAGATGGAGGGAAAGAGAGAGGAGGAGAGAGAGGGGAGGAGAGAGAGGGAGAGAAAGGGAGAGAGATGGGGGAAGGGAGGGTAGAAAGGGGGTGGAGAGAGGGGAGGAGAGAAAGGGAGAGAAAAAAGAGGGAGAAAATGATTGCGTGAAATAAATGTTTTTACGACAAAACTTAATTTTTTTTAAAAAAAAACCGTAATATTGATTTATATTTTTATACGATCATTTTGAGTACTCATATGTATATATTGTGGGAACTGCCCATCTTGATGGTTGTGCATCCCACTTTGATGCAGGTGCATCCCGCATTGATGCGGGCGCAGCCCGCAACGATGATGTGGGTGCAGCCCGCAACGACGCATCGAGCACAAGAGAAGTCTGTTCGTAGGCGGGCAAAGCCCTGTTGGATGCGGCAGAAGGCCTCCCGATAGCATCTTAGCACGGGCCTAGCCCGTGCGAAGATGCTTGTGTGTGTGTGTATATATATATATATCTGTATGTGTGCGCGCGCGCATGGTTAACCTTGTCTAACAACACCATGTTCTCATCATAGTTAAGATTGGTTAGCCACAAGCTTTGTTGATGAAGACCATTAGATTCATTCTTTGTACCTACTCACTGCTATTGTTGGTGTTGGCGGTTACCCTTGTGCAAACCGCATATTCCTATGCGGTTAGCCCTTGTATGACCACATTGACCGCGCTTGTCCCACGTCTGTAGATTCCTGTAATTAGTCCCATGGTGTCAAATTGTAAATTCTCTATCATCCTAGATTCTATATAAAGTAGGGCGCACCATTATAATATTTAGATTTTTTGGAAATAAAATATTGTTATTTCCAATTTCTCTCAAATTATTGTCAACTTCTTGCAAGTTATTTTCAAGTTCACAATCAAACGGACTAAATATTATGATTTCTATTATGAGATGAGGAGATATTAAATTAACTGGTTATTCAAATGCCGACTAGGGTGGTTGCCTTATTGATTGAAAAAACATAAGTGGCTACATCTTCTTCATTGGAGACAAGTCGATACCTTGGACCTCCGGAAAGAAACTTTTCATCTCTTTATCACCTACAGAGGCTGAACATATGGCGTTGAATGTAGCCAAATCTAAAGCCCCCTTCTTATTACAAGATATAAAATTTCTGAGAAACAAAGAAGAAGAAGATCAACTGAAGCTAAAAACAGTATTTTTCGACTATATATCTGCAATCGCACTCGCTCAAATTATATCCTATGTTTCACGATATGGGTAAACATATAGTGGTGCGGTATCATTTTATCAGAGAGTTGGTCAAGAAAGGGCAAATAAAGCGTTAATCCTGCAACACAAAACAACAAGGGGTGTGAAAAACAAGGGGGCGTCGAACTCCACCTATAGAACTCCAGGGGATCCAGGTCCTAATAACCAAGGATGTTAATGTAACTTATTATGAAAATGAATTAAAGTGTTGAAGACCCAATTTTTCAATCTTAGGCTGCATTTGGCATGGATTATCACAGCTTATTTGCTCCGATGAGGTTGGTCAAAAATGTCATTGTCATACCAAAATCTTATATCTCTAACTATCTTTTTGTAACATTTGTCATACCACACATACGTTCTATAACAATGACGTTTTTGTCCAACCTAACTGGAGCAAATAAGTTGTGATAAGCCATGCGAAACGTAGCCTTAGCCTCTTGCAATTCCTCTGTGTCAGTTAAAATCATCACAAATTTCCCACTGGATATATCGGGCCATACTCAATAATTTCCTCTATATTTTTTGATGCTGTCACACAAAATGATAGTTTTATGTTTTTATATTGTAGTGATTATTAAGCTAATTAAAATAATAAATTAGCTAAATTATTACGTTCACTAGTATTTAACCAAGTTAGATCAATTAGACATAAATGAACATGGCACAAAATGATCCATACCGTTTATTGAGACTGCCTTGTATTTTGCCAACTTCCGATCTAACTAAACACACATTCATATAAAATATTTACTATTTTTTGGCCTTTAATAAAAAAACCCCGTGGGGTTATGCCGGGCTTGGGCACCCGGGGCCCGGGCTTTTTGCTGTCAGGCCCTGCCTAAACTTGGCCCAAGCCAGGCTCGCGACTCAATAATAAAAGGGGCTTCTACAAGAACGCAAAAAATCGGGCCCAGACAGGCCCAAAATAAACAGGGCATGGCCATGCCCAACATTCAAATGTTGGGTGTTGCCTTCTAACAATAAATTGTTCTGCAGTGCCTAGTAATTTATTGTTGGGTGTGTGCCCAACATTACATTGCTGAGGCAGCGCCCAACAATTTAATGTTGTGTGTGTGGCGGTGTGGCAGGCAATTTTATGTTGGGCAATGCTCAGCACACCCAATAAACGGGCTCTTAGGCTTGGTAAGGCCGGGGTCCAACCTGGGCCAGACAATAGGGCGGGCCCTAGCCAAATAAAGGGGCCCGATGCGCCCCCCAGGACTAAGCAAACCCGGGCTTAACTAGGCTCAAAACCAGATAGATCCGGGCCGAGCAACCAGGCCGTGACCAAATTTTCATCTAGAGGTAATACATGCCTTAATGTAATTTGAAAAGAGATCTCATTAAAACCTAAACATTTAACAAAAAAATGGTTGGAGACAACGGAGATTCACCACCTATGCTAAGTGCACCTTCTCCGGCAAAAAAACTCATTCATTTTCTCATCACCCTTAATCCCGGGACAGAACTAGTTAATTCCGACGAGATTCCTGGTTACTTACTTCATCAACACGCACTAAACTCACTTGCATCCTGTATATATAACGCCCTATAGCTAGACCATCCATTCAACCCTCCAATTTTCACTTCATCCTCAAAAACAAAACATAAAATAAAGCAATATATATATATATATATATATGTATATATCTTATTATATAAAGCAATATAGGTATTTGGAGGCACACCATAGATCAAACAAGAGCCATTGTATCATAAGAGAGAGAGCATGAGATGGAGCGAAAGAGAGAGGAGGAGAGAGAGGGAGGAGAGAGAGGGAGAGAGAAAGGAAGAGAAATGGGGGAAGGGAGAGGAGAACGGGGGTGGAGAGAGGGGGAGGAGCGAGAAAGGGAGAGAAAGAAGAGGGAGAAAAAGATTGCGTGAAATTAATGTTTTTACGACAAAACTTAATTTTTTTTAAAAAAAATAAAAATTGTAATATTGATTTATATTTTTATATGATCATTTTGAGTACTCATATGTATATATTATTGGCACTGCATGTCTTGATGTCGGCGCATCACGCTTTGATGCGGACGCAGCCCGCAATGATGATGCGGGTGCAGCCCGCAGCGACGCATCGAGCACGGGAGAAGTCTGTTCGAAGGCGGGCGAAGCCATCCTAGATGCGTCCGAAGGCCGCCCGAGAGCATCGAGCACGAGCATAGCCCGTGCGAAGATGCCCGTATATATATATATATATATATCTGTGTGTGTGTGTGTGTGTGTGCGCGCGCGCACATGGTTAACTTTGTCTAACAACACCATGTTCTCATCATAGTTATGATTGGTTAACGACAAGCTTTGCTGATGAAGACCGATAGATTCATCCTTTGTACCTACTCGCTGCTGCTGTTGGTATGGGCGGTTACCCTCGTGTAACCACATATTCCTATGCGGTTAACCCTTGTTTGACCCCTCTCTAGGTGATTTTTGGATTTGATGATTTGCACATATAAATTACGAAACTATTTATAAATTATTTTCTCTCAATTTAGTAATCAATGCACTCAATGTTAAGTGCATTAAATATAGACCTTGTCACGCATGCGTAAAAGACAAGCACACAAGGGCTACCTTTAAAAGAATTATTGGAATGATTCTAATAGGTGTTTACACCAACTTCATATGGACTTGTTCGGTCTCCTGCAAATGTGATTATGACCGTTAGACAAGTCCTATAAAAGGTCTTATCATAATCGACTAACCCTAACAAGAAATATTTGCAAGTTTCTAAATCTGTCTTAAATTTCCAAATCGAGAAGCGTCGATGCCGCCGCTTTGTCTTCATCGCCGATCTTCTCTCTCGATCCAAGAGATTCAGATCAAGAAGTTTCAACAGATCAAGATTTTCAACAACGACAGATCTATTTCTTGATTGTGCTGATTCTAAAGTTCTCAGATCCAAGGTTTCTCAGATTTCTTCCTCAACTTTTCTGTTAAGGGCTGTTCAGTTTTTCAAGAAGGAAGAAGCTGAGTTCATCCAGATCTGTGAAGATAAGACAGTTTTTTTTCTGATTGTAAATTCATTTTATTGTTGTAGGAGTTATTCTCAGAGTCTTGTAGGAGTTTTACTCCGAGTTATAGGAAATATTCTTCGAGTTGTTGTAGGAGTGGTTTTTGCTCCGAGTTGTAGGATTGTTTTCAATCCCAGAGAATAGTGCGGTAGCCGAGGCTAGTGTGTTGCTAAATCGGTGAGGTGGAAAGTGGATGTACCCAAGGTTGGGGAACCACTATAATTCTTGGTGTCGTCTGTGTATGCTTGTTTACTTTCTGTGCATCGCTCGTACAAATTTTCATTCCACAAAAAGACGTAGAACTCACCTATTCACCCCTCTCTAGGTGATTTTGGTAGACAACTTAAACATTTTCAATATATATCTTATTATATAAAGCAATATAGGTATTTGGAGGCACACCATAGATCAAACAAGAGCCATTAGATCATAAGAGAGAGAGCATGAGATGGAGGGAAAGAGAGGAGAAGAGAGAGGGGAGGAGAGAGAGGGAGAGATAAATAGAGAGAAATGGTTGAAGGGAGAGGAGAAAGGGGGTGGAGAGAGGGGGAGGAGAGAGAAAGGGAGAGAAAGAAGAGGGAGAAAAAGATTGCGTAAAATTAATTTTTTACGATAAAACTTAATTTTTTTAAAAAAACAATTTGTAATATTGATTCATATTTTGATACGATCATTTTGAGCACTCATAAGTATATATTGTGGGCATTGCCCATCTTGATGTTGGTGCATCCCGCTTTGATGTAGGCGCATCCCACTTTGATGCGGGCGCAGCCCACAACGATGATGCGGGTGCAGCCCGCAACGACGCATCGAGCACGGGAGAAGTCCGTTCGAAGGCGGGCGAAGCCCTCCTGGATGGGGTCGAAGGCCGCCCGAGAGCATCAAGCACGGGCGTACCCCGTGCGAAGATGCTCGTGTGTATATATATATATATATATCTGTGTGTGTGCGCTAACAACACCATGTTCTCATCATAGTTAAGATTGGTTAACGACAAGATTTGCTGATGAAGACCGGTAGATTCATCCTTTGTACCTACTCGCTGCTGCTGTTGGTATGGGCATTTACCCTCGTGTAACCACATATTCCTATGCAGTTAACCCTTGTATGACCGCATTGACCGCGCTTGTCCCACGTTTGTAGATTCCTGTAATTAGTCCGATGGTGTCAAATTGTAAATTCTCGATCATCCTAGATTCTATATAAAGCAGGGCGCACCATAATAATATTTAGATTTTGTGGAAATAAAATATTGTTATTTCAACTTTCAAAGAAGAAGTCATTAGCACCCTATCTATAGAAGATAGAAAGGGGAAGGATTTAGTGAAAGAACAACTAGAGAAGAAAGTACAAACAATAAAAGTTCAATGTGATGGTCAAATGAATAAAATTCAAGCATCAGTAATAAAAGAAGTTAAGAGTACAAAGCTTTATACATATGATACTGCAATATGGATGCACAATCAGCTTTTCCCTAACCTATCTATTGACCCCTTTGCACCTCCTCCTGCATGCCTGGATGTGAATAGGCCTACATTCTCTCTAGGGCCTGAATACTTTGAAGCTCCACCTACTCCCGAGACTTATGAACAAGCATGAGATCCTTAACATGCTATGTGCCTCCTCAAGCACCTCCTGAGATACAAAAATCTAAAAGAAGAAAGTATGATGATGGTGCCTCTGCTAGCAGGTCCACTCCCATACCAGAGCATGTTGAAAGAGAGTTTGCTGAAGTATGGAGCCCAACATCAAAATCCATTATCCTTGATACTTTAAGACTTGTTTTGGAATTCAGTGGATACAAGGATGATTATTACTCTCATACTGAATGGATGCAATATGAAAAATCCATGACTCTCAAAAGACTACATGATAGAAAGTATAGACGAGATGATCCAACTACTCCTCCCTAGCCAGCCAAATATTTTCCAAAGTCATACATGTATTTCCAAAGACAAGAAGACAAACTTCAGAAGCAGCAACAACAACAGACCAAGAAGGAATAGAAGATGATCAAAGTTTTATATATGAGAAATTTTGTGGAATAGACTTTTCTTGGACAATTTTCTTATATATACATCGTTAAAGTTGATGATTTATATCTTTTACTGCTTAGCATTTCTCATTATTATTTTGTTTGTTAGTTACTTTATTTGTTTATCTTGATATAATTCACTTTAGTGTAGAGGTCTCTGACTTTTACAAATAAGGGGAGATTGTTGGGTATTGCATCCACAATAACCTAGATTTGTATGAAGTCACCCTTGAACTAAGATGAATTGAGTTTGTATTTGTTGCCCTTTCTAGTTGAGTGTTTGCAGGATATAATTGCCAAGTATAGACCAGTGTCAGTCTACAATGAGTCACCAAACACAGGACCATACAATGTAATCTCTCATTGTGTGATCCATGGTGTTGACTCATATGTAGCCTCTATATTGGGACACACTTCTTTTTCAAGCACTAAAGATATGGAAGAAAAGTTGGTTGCTGAATTTCTTGAAGAAAATCAATTTCCAGAATTATTGAAATTTTTCTAAGTTTTATTCTCGAGAAGAATTTATTGAACTCGAGTAGTATTATCTTTAGTACTCGAGTAAGCTCTATCATATATTCGAGTAGCAGAAGCTGTTCTTGAGAAAGGCTAGTGTAGTTCTCGAGAAAACCATGTGTACTTGAGTATATCACAACTCTTCTTCTCGAATTACTTTAATTCAAGTCAAAATTTTCTCTAAGTATTTTTCTCGAGAAGGCCAGAATTATTTCTCGAGAGGCCAGAAGTATTTTTCGAGAAGGCCAAAATCATTTCTCGAGAGCCAGAAGTTATTTCTAGAGTAACAAATATATTTTCTCTAGATGCATTATTCTTCTCGAGTAACAGAAGAAATTTTCTCGAGTATCAGATCTAATGTTTGTCGAGATACCAAAATTCTACCTTTACATTTTTATTAAGTATTTTTATCAAGAACGTTATACTTCTTCTCAAGAACCAGAATCATCTACTCGAGAAGTCTATCCTTCACACGAGAAATACAGTTCAGATTTCTGAAATTTCCTAAGTTATAACGGATTCGATTTCAAATCTCATTAAAGTTTAATTGGTCCACATGGTTATCATTTAATGTGATTATGACCGTTAGGCAAGTCCTATAAAAAGTCTTATCATAATCGACTAAACCTAACAAGAAGAATTTCCAAGTTTCTGAATCTTTCTTAAATTTCCAAATCGAGAAGCGCCATTGCCATCGCTCTGTCTTCATCACCGATCTTGTCTCTCGATCCAAGAGATTCAGATCAAGAAGTTTCAACAGATCAAGATTTTCAACATCGACAGATCTATTTCTTGATCGTGTTGATTCTAAAGTTCTCAGATCCAAGGTTTCTCAGATTTCTTCCTCAACTTTTTGATAAGGGCTGTTCAGTTTTTCACGAAGGAAGAAGCCGAGTTCAACCAGATCTGTGAAGATAAGACAGTTTTTTTTTCTGATTGTAAATTCATTTTATTGTTGTAGAAGTTATTCTCCGAGTCTTGTAGGAGTTTTACTCCGAGTTGTAGGAAATATTCTTCGAGTTGTTGTAGGGAGTGGTTTTTGCTCCAAGTTGTAGGAACTTTGTTCCGAGTTGTAGGATTGTTTTCAATCAGAAAGAATAGTGCAGTAGCCAAGCCTAGTGCATTGCTAGATCGGTGAGGTGGAAAGTGGATGTACCCAAGGTTGGGGAACAACTACAATTCTTGGCGTCGTCTGTGTATGCTTGTTTACTTTCTATGCATCGCTCGTACAAATTTTTATTCCGCAAAAAGACGCAGAACTCACTTATTCACCCCTCTCTAGGTGATTTAGGTAGACAACTTAAACATTTTCAATATATATATATATATATCTTATTATATAAAGCAATATAGGTATTTAGAGGCACACCATAGATCAAACAAGAGCCATTGGATCATAAGAGAGAGAGCCTGAGATGGAGGGAAAGAGAGAGGAGGAGAGAGAGGGCAGGAGAGAGAGGGAGAGAGAAAGGGGGTGGAGAGAGGGGGAGGAGAGAGGAAGGGAGAGAAAGAACAGGGAGAAAAAGATTGCGTGAAATTAATGTTTTTACGACAAAACTTAATTTTTTTAAAAAATAAAATTGTAATATTGATTTATATTTTTATACGTTTATTTTGAGTACTCATATGTATATATTGTGAGCACTGCCCATCTTGATGTCGGTGCATCCCGCTTTGATGCAGGCGCATCCCGCTTTGATGCGGGCGTAGCCCGCAACCACGCATCAAGCACGGGAGAAGTCCATTCGAAGGAGGGCGAAGCCGTCCTGGATGCGGCGGAAGGCAGCCCGAGAGCATCGAGCACGGGCGTAGACCGTGCGGAGATGCTCGTGTGTGTGTGTGTCTGTATATATATATATATATATATATATATATATATATATGTGTGTGTGTGTGTGTGTGCGCGAGCGCATGGTTAACCTTGTCTAACAACACCATGTTCTCATTATAGTTAAGATTGGTTAACCACAAGCTTTGCTGATGAAGACCGTTAGATTCATCCTTTGTACCAACTCGTTGCTGCTGTTGGTATGAGAGGTTACCCTTGTGTAACCACATATTCCTATGCTATTAACCCATGTATGACCACATTGACCGCGCTTGTCCCACGTCTGTAGATTCCTGTAATTAGTCCCATGGTGTCAAATTGTAAATTCTCTATCATCACAGATTCTATATAAAGTAGGGTGCACCATTATAATATTTAGATTTTTGGAAATAAAATATTTTTATTTCCAATTTCTCTCAAATTACTGTCAACTTCTTGCAAGTTATTTTCAAGTTCACAATCAAAGGGACTAAATAATATGATTTATATTATGAGATGAGGAGATATTAAATTAACTGGTTATTCAAATGCTGACTGGGGTGGTTGCCTTATTGATTGAAAAAACATAAGTGGCTACATCTTCTTCATTGGAGACAAGCCGATATCTTGGACCTCCGCAAAGCAACTTTTCGTCTCTTTAACATCTCCAAAGGCTAAACATATGGCCTTGAATGTAGCAAATATATTTTCTCGAGATGCATGCCTTAATTGTACGAGCAACCAGGCCCTGACCAAATTTTCAGCTAGAGGTAATAGATGCCTTAATGTAATTTGCAAGGAGATCTCATTAAAAACTAAACATTTAACAAAAAATGGTTGGAGACAGCGGAGATTCACCACCTATGCTAAGTGCACCTTCTTCTCCGACAAAAAAACTCATTCATTTTCTCATCACCCTTAATCCCGGGACAGAACTAGTTAATTCCGGCAAGATTACTGGTTACTTACTTCATCAACACGCACTAAACTCACTTGCATCCTGTATATATAACGCCCTATAGCTTGACCATCCATTCAACCCTCCAACTTTCACTTCATCCTGAACAACAAGACATAAAATAAAGCATATTATATATATATAGATATATATATATATATATATATATATATATATATATATATATATATATATATATATAATATATATATATATATATATATATATATATATATATATATATATAGACAACTTAAACATTTTCAATATATATATATATATATCTTATATATAAAGCATATAGGTATTTGGAGGCACACCATAGATCAACAAGAGCCATTGGATCATAAGAGAGAGAGCATGAGATGGAGGGAAAGAGAGAGGAGGAGAGAGTGGGGAGGAGAGAGAAAGGGAGAGAAAGAAGAGAAAGAAAAAGATTGCATGAAATTAATGTTTTTACGACAAAACTTAATTTTTTTTTAAAAAATAAAAATTATAATATTGATTTATATTTTTATATGATCATTTTGAGTACTCATATGTATATATTGTGGGCACTGCCCGTCTTGATGTCGGTGCATCCCGCTTTGATGCAGGCGCATCCCGCTTTAATGCGAACGTAGCCCGCAACGATGATGCGGGTGCAGCCCGCAACGAAGCATCGAGCACAGGAGAAGTCCGTTCGAAGGCGGGCGAAGCCCTCCTGGATGCGGCCAAAGGCCGCCCGAGAGCATCGAGCACGCGCATAGCTCGTGCGAAGATGCTCTCTCTCTCTCTCTCACTCTCTCTATATATATATATATATCTATATATATGTGTGTGTGCACGCGCGCGCGCATGGTTAACCTTGTCTAACAACACCATGTTCTCATCATAGTTAAGATTGGTTAACCACAAGCTTTGCTGATGAAGACAAGTATATTCATCCTTTGTGCCTACTCGCTGCTGCTGTTGGTATGGGCGATTACCCTCGTGTAACCACATATTCCTATGCGTTTAACCCTTGTTTGACCCCTCTCTAGGTGATTTTTGGATTTGATGATTTGCACATATAAATTACGAAACTATTTATAAATTATTTGCTCTCAATTTAGTAATTGATGCACCAAACGTTAAGTGCATTAAAGATAGACCGTGTCATGCATGCGTAAAAGACAAGCACACAAGGGCTACCTTTAAAAGTATTATTGGAAAGATTCTAACAGGTGTTTACACCAACTTCTTATGGACTTGTTCGGTCCCCTGCAAATGTGATTATGACTGTTAGACAAGTCCTATAAAAGGTCTTATCATAATCGACTAACCCTAACAAGAAAAATTTCCAAGTTTCTGAATCTTTCTTAAATTTCCAAATCGAGAAGCGTCGCTGCCGTCGCTCTGTCTTCATCGCCAATCTTCTCTCTCAATCCAAGAGATTCAGATCAAGAAGTTTCAACAGATCAAGATTTTCAACAACGACAAATCTATTTCTTGATCGTGCTGATTCTAAAGTTCTCAGATCCAAGGTTTCTCATATTTCTTCCTCAACTTTTTTGTTAAGGGCTGTTCAGTTTTTCAAGAAGGAAGAAGCCGAGTTCAACCAGATCTGTGAAGATAAGACAGTTTTTTTTTCTGATTGTAAATTCATTTTATTGTTGTAGGAGTTATTCTCAAAGTCTTGTAGAAGTTTTACTCTGAGTTGTAGGAAATATTCTTCGAGTTGTTGTAGGAGTGATTTTTGCTCTGAGTTGTAGGATTGTTTTCAATCAGAGAGAATAGTGCGGTAGCTGAGGCTAGTGCGTTGCTAGATCGGTGAGGTGGAAAGTGGATGTACCCAAGGTTGGGGAACCACTATAATTCTTGGTGTCGTCTGTGTATGCTTGTTTGCTTTCTGTGCATCGCTCGTACAAATTTTCATTCCACAAAAACACGCAGAACTCATCTATTCACCTCTCTTTAGGTGATTTAGGTAGACAACTTAAACATTTTCAATATCTATATCTTATTATATAAAGCAATATAGGTATTTGGAGGCACACCATAGATCAAACAAGAGCCATTGGATCATAAGAGAGAGAGAGCGTGAGATGGAGGGAAAGAGAGAGGAGGAGAGAGAGGGGAGGAGAGAGAGGGAGAGAAATGGGGGAAGCGAGAGGAGAAAGGGGGTGGAGAGAGGGGGAGGAGAGAGAAAGGGAGAGAAAGAAGAGGGAGAAAAAGATTGCGTGAAATTAATTTTTTACGATAAAACTTAATTTTTTAAAAAAAATAAAAATTGTAATATTGATTCATATTTTTATAAGATCATTTTGAGTACTCATATGTATATATTGTGGGCACTACCCATCTTGATGTAGGTGCATCCCACTTTGATGTGGGCGCAGCCCGCAACGATGATGTCGGTGCAGCGCGCGACGACGCATCGAGCACGGGAGAAGTCCTTTCGAAGGCGGGCGAAGCCCTCCTGGATGGGGCCGAAGGCCGCCCGAGAGCATCAAGCACGCGCGTAGCCCGTTCGAAGATGCTCGTGTAACCACAAGCTTGAATCCTGCAACCACATATTCATGTGTGTGTGCGCGCGCGCATGGTTAACCTTGTCTAACAACACCATGTTCTCATCATAGTTAAGATTGGTTAACCACAAACTTTACTGATGAAGACCGATAGATTCATCCTTTGTACCTACTCATTGCTGTTGTTGGTATGGGCGTTTACCCTCGTGTAACCACATAATCCTATGCGATTAACCCTTGTATGACCGCTCTTGTCCCACGTCTGTAGATTCCTGTAATTAGTCCGATGGTGTCAAATTGTAAATTCTCTATCATCTTAGATTCTATATAAAGCAGGGAGCACCATTGTAATATTTAGATTTTTTGGAAATAAAATATTGTTATTTCCAATTTCTCTCAAATTATTGTCAACTTCTTGCAAGTTATTTTCAAGTTCACAATCAAAGGGACTAGATATTATGATTTATATTATGAGATGAGGAGATATGAAATTAACTGATTATTCAGATGCCGACTGGGGTGGTTGCCTTATTGATTGAAAAAACATAAGTGGCTACATCTTCTTCATTGGAGACAAGCCGATATCTTGGACCTCCGGGAAGCAACTTTTCTTCTCTTTATCATCTACAGAAGCTGAACATATGGCCTAGAATGTAGCCACATCTAAAGCCCCCTTATTATTACAAGTTATAAAATTTCTGAGAAACAAAGAAGAAGAAGAACAACTGAAGCTAAAAACTCTATTTTTCGACAAAATATCTGCAATCGCACTTGCTCAAATTATATCCTATGTTTCACGATATGGGTAAACATATAGAGGTGCGGTATCATTTTATCAGAGAGTTGGTCAAGAAAGGGCAAATAAAACTTGAATCCTGCAACACAAAAAAAAACACGAGGGCGTGAAAAACAAGGGGCGTCGAACTCCACCCCGGAGTTTTCTGTACGAACTCCAGGGGATCCGGATCCTAATAACCAAGGATGTTAATGTAACTTATTATGAAAATGAATCAAAGTGTTGAAGACCCAATTTGTCAATCTTAGGCTGCGTTCGGCATGAATTATCGCAACTTTTTTGCTCCGATGAGATTGGTCAAAAATGTCATTGTCATACCAAAATCTTATGTCTCTAACTATCTTTTTGTAACATTTGTCATACCACACATACATTCTATAACAATGACGTTTTTGTCCAACCTAATCAGAGCAAATAAGCTGTGATAAGCCGTGCCAAACGTTCCCTTAGCCTCTTGCAATTCCTCTATGTCAGTTAAAATCATCACAAATTTCCCACTGGATATATCGGGTCATACTCAATAATTTCCTCTATATTATTTGATGTTGTTACACAAAATGATAGTTTTATGTTTTTATATTGTATTGATTATTAAGCTAATTAAAATAATAAATTAGGTAAATTATTACGTTCACTAGTATTTAACCAAAGTTAGATCAATTCCACATAAATGAACATGACACAAAATGATCCATACCATATATTGAGACTGCCTTGAATTTTGTCAACTTTCGATCTAACTAAACACCATAATGTGATACAGATTCATATAAAATATTTACTATCTTTAATTAAAAAACCCTGTGGGGTCAGGCCGGGCATGGGCACCCTGGGCCTGGGCTTTTTGCTGTGAGGCACTGCTAAACTTGGCCCAAGCCAGGCTCGCGACTCACTAATAAAAGGGGCTTCTACAAGAGCGCAAAAAATCGGGCCCAGACAGACCCAAAATAAACTGGGCATGGCCATGCCCAACATTCAAATGTTGGGTGTGGCCGCCTAACAATAAATTGTTGTGCAATGCCTAGTAATTTATTGTTGGGTGTGTGCCCAACATTAAATTGCTGATGCAGCGCCCAACAATTTAATGTTGTGTGTGTGGCGGTGCGGCAGGCAAATTTATGTTGGGCAATGCTCAGCACACCCAATAAACGGGCTCTTAGGCTCCGTAAGGCCTGGGCCCAACCTGGGCCAGACACTAGGGCGGGCCCTATCCAAATAAAGAGGCCCGGTGCGCCCCCATGCCTAAGCAAACCCTGGCTTAACTAGGCTCAAAACCAGATAGATCCGGGCCAAGCAACCAGGCCCTGACCAAATTTTCAGCTAGAGGTAATACATGCCTTAAATGTAATTTGCAAAGAGATCTCATTAAAACCTAAACATTTAACAAAAAAAATGGTTGGAGACAGCTGAGATTCACCACCTATGCTAAGTGCACCTTCTCCGGCAAAAAAACTCATTCATTTTCTCATCACCCTTAATCCCGGGACAGAACTAGTTAATTCCGGCGAGATTCCTGGTTACCTACTTCATCAACACGCACTAAACTCACTTGCATCCTGTATATATAATGCCCTATAGCTAGACCGTCCTTCAACTCCCTCACCGTACTCGCACGGGAAGGAGTCCTGCTGGTAGAGAATATTAAGGCGAAGCTTCTCTACTTGTTTTCCCTCCGCGAAAATTTTGAACAGGCTCCATTTAACGGCTCAGCATGGTTTTAACAAATTATAGAATGAACATCTTACGACACGTGGCGGAGAGAGAGTCCAGCGGAAT